>MJUU01004486.1:50816-109334 GCA_002080025.1 Modiolus philippinarum | reverse complement strand
TGGTCACGTGCTCCTCCACTGAAGTTTCAAAATATCGTATCAAATAATTACACCGCAAGATCCCGTTTATTACCATATTTTATCCACTAGAGATAGTTAAATTTTAAAATTTTAATTGCGAGGCTTGCCGAGCATTTTAAAATTTCTAAATTTAACTATCGAGAGTGGATAAAATATGGTAATAATCGGGATAAAGTGGTGTAATCTTTTTCTCTATTGATCAATAATAAACACCGAGAATTGTATTCCGAATTGATTTGGCGGGAAATAGCACGGGGCTTTATTCAACATACGTTGAATAAAGAAAATTTATCTAACGGGTCAAAACTGGTTTAAACTTGACATATCATTAGAGAAATAGTTTTTTAAATATATGCAATGAAAACTTTGGCGGGATACTATTTGCATAATAAACAATGAAATAATAAGATAAAACAACTATTTAAAATTTTCAGGATAATTATTTGTGGCCGGTTTTTCAAAATTATGAAAAAATAGGGCAAAAGTATTTTAATGGAGTTGAATGGCCGAATTGAGGATACAGATTAAACACGTTGTGTTGATGTAACCTTACAGAAATGTTTAGAAATTTGAGGCTTTGAAAATGATGTGAGGCGTCTGGATTTCTCAGGTTGTATCTTTTAATCCAAAAGTAAATTAATTTTCTGCTTTGGGTGCATATTGAAATCAAATCTCTTTATGTTATTTATTTTTCTGTCTTACTTTTCTTAGTATAAGCTAGATTACTTGGTTTGTGATAAAAAGCCGATTATGGGGTTTTTGACCTTGAGTGGCTCATCATTTTGGACATTTTCCAAGAAATTGCCAAAAATGACCTCACAACCCTTTTCCTAATTCACAAAAGTATTTTTCTATTTGTCCATAACTCGAAATGTAACACCTAAGTGGCATTATACAAATGTAGTCAATTACTCGATTTAGCCCGAAATATTCGCTTTGACTCAAAATTGAACTTGAAATGAAACTCGAACTCGAAATTTAATTGAACTTGTAGATTATCCACACCAATGTAAATATGAATTGAATTAGATACATGAAGAATACACATAAATCCTATATTAGTTAATGTATTTGTCAGTGTAGAGACTTTGTCTCCCGTGTATTTACTCCATATCCTTTCACTGTTTATATATACAGTACTATTTTGTTGTTTCCATTTGTGTTACTGCTCAAGATGATATATGTTTAGAATTTTCCTCTTTTTGGCCCTTCTGTTTCGGTATTCGTTTACCCGTGTCAAATGGCCATTTTCCCCAATGCTAGTCTTTCCCGAGAAAATTCCGAATCGATCCTAATTTTCTCCCCGGAAAAATGGGCACGATCCTTTTTTCGCCCGTCAACATTAGAGGGAGAACTGGATCAGTCCAGATTTTCCCCTCTTTGATCATATACGCAAGTTTTCCCCAGGCGTCATCGATAGAATTTGCGACGATTTGCTAAGGTATCATTGGTAAGGAAAAGAAAGCACGCTGATTTTTTTTCTAATTTCTAGCAAATTTAAACACCTCTTGATCGATAAGTTATCGAAACAATAACTTACATATGTGTTAAGATTTATTCTCAGTAGGCGATTGGACAATCATGTACGAAATAGTGCATGTCGCTAGAAATAGTGCAACCGGATGTTGATGAAATAAACACCTGTATAATTGTCATGCGAAATTGTTTTTTTTTTTCTTTTTTTTGCATTTTTATGACTAAGATTACTCAATTTATTGGTAATTTGACATTTTTATTAAAAAATATTCCACCCACATCATTTCAGTGAATGGCAGTTTATTACAATAACATCTCAAATCTCGATAGTTATTTTTTTTAACATTAAAAAGTTTTAAAGTTCTCGGTTATCTTTGAACTTTAAAATGTGAAAGATGTTAACTATCTCGATATGAGAAATATACTTAATAAACTGGAAAAATGTAAGAGACTATATAATCTTTTTTTTTTTTTTTTTTNAAACATGGATGTAGCATTTAGCAAAGAATTCGGCTTAAACCGGATGAGGTATGAGCAATACTCATTATTGAAGGTACCATGGTGAACAACGATAAAAGTGTAAATGTTGCTTGGAAATTTACTTTCTCTAACAAAATTCCAACGCCTTAAAAAAATGAGGATTTTTTTGTGTATTGCACTTGTTGGATGTCCTTTTTGTCTCGCCTGCGACGAATGTCCCGAAGGCGAGACATAGCGACCATAGATTCCGTCGTCGTAGTCGTCGTCGTCGGTGTCAACATTTGGTTAACCCAAATGTTAAACTTTTTTGAAACTTGAATAACTTTCTGAAACCTTGCTCAATAGCATTGAATTAATGACACAATATTCAGTACAACTTCATTTTTGAACCCCAAGTATGATTTCGAAAAAAATAATTCCAATTTTTCCGTATTTTGCCATTTGTTGGACTTAGTTTTTTCAATATTTTGTTTTTGTTTTCACTATATCTTAACACCTACATGCCATAGATAGATGATGATTGGTAAGTGGTTACATCTTTAATAGTAACCAACATCCATTTCAGAATTATGTCACCTTGACCTATATTTTCCGCATCAATGAATTTGACTACATTTTCACTTTGGTCCATAATATCAACAAAGCTTAAACAAAATTGGAACTTAGGAAATTTAGTTTTGACATAGAATTGTTGCATGTAGCCTATAGATAAGCAATAAACTTTCAGGATTTTATTCCGGTTCCAACCTTGGTAAATTTCCTGAAAATGTCAAAGACTAACAATTTTTGGAATTTTTGCGTACTATCAAATATTTTAGTAATTTTTCATACCAGACATAATTCTGAAAACTTAAGAATTAAAAATATGGTTCCAATTTCGGTAAATTTCCTGCAACTCTCAAAGACAAGCAGTTTTAGGAATTCTTGTTAGCAACCATGCTTTTAGATTGAATTTTAGTGAAAACAAAAATTTTCAATGCCTACATTTCAAAAATTTTCATTCCAATTTTGGTAAATTACCTGATAATCTCAAACTGAGTCAAAGACAAGCAATTTTTTGAAATTTTTGTTAGCAACCATGCTTTTTTGATGAATTTTTGTTAAACAAATATTTCCAATGGTTAAATTTCAAAAATTATTGGTTCCAATTTTGGTAAATTTCTTGATACTCTCAAAGACCAGTTATTTCTTAGCATTTTAGAAACCACATCTTAATATACCGGTAGGCCAAATTATAATGAAAGCGGAGTGAGCAGGCGAGACACCAGGTTACGCGGAACCTTTACGAATTGACCTCCTTTTTTGGTGATGAGTACTTTTTAATTAATTTTGGATTATGTCTTTCCATATTATTTGACTCTTATGCTGCTGATGAGAGGTTACTCTTTGAAACACGTGCATACCATTGCAAAATGTACTGATCATTATGCATCTTTAGTTTTAGAATTTCTACCATGTATTTCTTGAGAATTTGTCTCATGTGCATTTACTCCATTTTCTTTTATCGTTTATTCGGTACTCCAAAAATTACCCTAAATGGTCAACCCCAAGTACCATTAAGTGACGGCAACGTCTAAACAATCAGAATGTATGCATGTTTCTGCTTAGACCTTACAGGGGAATATTCAAAATTAAAGTTATTATTAACTCCTACAAAGGCTAAGGGACCGACCATTTAACCTGAAGGGGGGGTTATGGTTTTTTTTTTCTGGACAAATTATTTATTTTTTGCACGCGTGTGAACAAAATATTTTTTTTCAAAATTAACATAATTTTTTTGGGCAGAAAGCCTCATTCAGAAAATTTTTTTTCATCATTTTGGCAGCCAAAATATTTTTTTCACATAAAATCAGATCCAANCCCCCCCCCCCCCCCCTTTCAAGTTAAATGGTCGGTCCCTAATTCCAGTTTCAATCACATGGACAGACGAATGTTGAATGAAAAATTCATAGACGAGAAATAAAATTCGGTGTCATTTGTTAAATACAGATGATTTTCAAAAAAAATATGCAAACGAATATGATTTACATCCAAATTATATTGATTGATTGGTTATTTAGAGTTTAACGTCCACATCCAAATTTTATCAAAGGGGAATCTGCAATACGAACACAAGTATTCCAGATTTTCCGGGGAAAATGGCTCTGATCCAAAATTTCCAGGGGGGGGTATGATCGATCCAGTTTTCCCGGCCTTGGGGGGAAATGGCTACACTGGTTGAAGCAAACACGCTAGATAATCATGACGCGATATGGTAAAATTATTCAATTAATATACGAGAGAGCAGAAAACATAACTCGTTGCATAAATTTGATAATAACTTATATAAGTGATTTTTTTTACACGAGGATGGTGACCATCGCGGTATCTTGTTCATTTACAGATAAACAATATCAGAGAAAAATTGATTTCAAAGACCGCAATTAACACATACATATATAAGCAATAGAATACGATTTGATGTTTGCTTTGTGGTGTGAATTTCTCTTTGAATTCCAATTGGTTATGACGCATTTCTAGGCAAGGCAGTTTTACAATAATTGTAAATCTCATCCACGTTTTTGCCATTATTATTTATTTCTTCGAGATATTTTCAGTTAGTTCAAGACATTAGAAAACCTTATAATAAAAAGGTAAGATTATTATTTATTTTACTTTATTTGATATCCCCCTCGAATGGTCTTAAGAACGAGAAATATTTTTCAAAAGGAATAGTTTACAGCACACTGTAAATGCAAAGCTTAAATAGGATTTTTTAACAGAATAAGATTTTTAATTTAATAATTTGAAAACTTGAATCCTTTTAAGGTCAAGACAAGATATTTGTATGTTTGACGTCAACACGCGTATTGAAAATGTGAGATTTTGTGACATAAACAAACTAAAGTATTTTCGTTTTTTTTGCAATTGAAATCGGGAATATTTTTCATTTTTCTATCATTGTTTGTTATGTTTTTTTTCCAAAAACAAACATCACCTAGATATATGAAAATGTAGTTCATTTAAAATCGATTAAGCATAGACAAAAACATAGACTAGTATTAGAAAACTCGTTAATACTTATTAAGGGAACTGACATTAAATGAACTGTGAAAAATAAAGAATATAGAAAAAATATTTTCGCTTGATTTAATTGATATTCTGAAAACTGACTTTTAATGAACATGTGTCATATTGCAATTTGCTATTCTCAGAATTCTTTTCTTATCAATTTTTTTTGGTTGTCCATTAGCCTCCTACATTTCAAAAGAAAGCTGAAGCCACACATAGAATTTAATAAAACACATAATTCAATTGGTTTTGCTTAACCACCAAAGCAATCTTATATGACTATTCATTCCCTTTTTTACAAAACCATTGTTTTTATTTTATTTGATTTATTGTTTCATTTATTTATTTTTTTTTGCTTTTTGTTTTGTTTTTTTTTTTTTTTNTTTGGGGGGGGGGTTTGTTTTGTTTTGTTTTTTGTTTTTTGTTGTTTTTTTTTGTTTTTGTGTGTGTGTGTGTGTGTTTATATTTTGTTTTTTGTTTTGTTTTGTTTTGTTTTTTTTTTTGCAATGTTTTTCAGCGCATAATTGATTTGATATTTTTATGAGATGAAATATGAGATGAGACTACAAATCTGATGTGTGCCATAGCAATGGGCCCTTCAGGGGCACGACAAAACAGTCATGACCTGACATCGATATTAAGACAAAAACATTTAAAACACTAACAAAAAAAAAAGAAACTATGGCACAGTTTACACTAACTAATCGAAATGGCACTATTGAGAATTTATTTTGATTGAAAATGGTCATTTATCTATCACTATTCCAGTGCTAAATGTAGAAGTGTCAGAAGTACGTATCATTCAAAACAAAGACATTGACGGGCCATGATAAATGACATCCCCGAAAAGGAAAGAAAGAGTCCTTGAACAGACTGTCTTTTTTCGTGACTGGCGCTGAAAAGTCAGACTGAGTAACTAACATGTAAAAGGTATCAAAGGACATGTGTTCTATCATAGTTTTGTCTGATAATTGGGACATTGGAACATAGTTTTGTTTAATGATTTGGGACACTGGAACATAGTTTTTTTAAATGGTTTAGAACATTGGAACATAGTTTTGTCTAATGATTTGGAAAATTGGAACATAGTTTTCTCTAATGATCTGGGACATTGGAACATAGTTTTGTCTAATGATTTGGGACATTTGAACATAGTTTTGTCTAATAATTTGGGACATTGAAACATAGTTTTCTCTGATGATTTGGGACATTGGAACATAGTTTTCAAATTCTAATGATTTGGGTAATTGGAACATAGTTTTTTCTAATGATTTGGGACATTGAAACATAGTTGTGTCTTATGATTTTGGACATTGGAACATAGTTTTGTCTAATGATTTGGGACATTGAACATAGTTTTGTCGAATGATTTGGGACATTGGAACATAGTTTTGTCGAATGATTTGGGACATTGGAACATAGTTTTGTCGACTGATTTGGGACATTATATATTTTTATTTTCTCAGTAAACCATAATACAATGGTATAGAGATACATACAATATTATACAAAGTTACACAAAATATATATAACAAAAGATGACAGAGGTAAGTTTTAATAAAAAGAAACTACACAAATATAAACAAATAAATGAAATTTGGCAGAGGTAAGTTTCTTTAAATTAGAACCACTTGTCACTTTACCCAGGAGAGACTACACCTTTACATGTATCAATTATCCTAATAAATTTACACAAATTGTTAATGTCAGATGTGTTTTTACTACTCATTAATTCCTTGAACTTGATACAATTGGGACGGTTTCTAAATTTTGGTCTTATAAAAGTATTCCTTTCATTAACGAAAAAGTTACAAGTAAATATATAATGGTATTCATCCCCAATATCCCCACTATTACATAAAAGTTTTGTCTAATGATTTGGGACATTGGAACATACTTTTGTCTTATGATTTGGGACATGTTTAAGGGAGTAGATCTAAGTAGGCCTAAAATTTTCAATCGTTTATTGTTTTTTTGTGTTTGCAGTATTTAATCTAAATGTGTCCGTTTAAACCTAAAGAAATTTTCAACAATTTTTACCGTTCCGTTTTTTAGTCTAGTGGTCATCAAATATGGTATGTTTCCTCATATTATTTGGTCAGTTAAGGACTTGCTTCTTGTTTATAAAATAGGCTCTAATTGAAATTGTATTTGATATAAAATTATGCAAGCTGCAAAATTCAGTAGTATAAACAAGTGTGAAAGTAGGCATGAAATAAGATAATAAATTTTTCTCACCGTTCATTGAAGATCTTATGGTGGCTTTGGGATGTTATTACTCCCCTTTGGGTCGTTGTCTCTTTGACACATTCCCCGTTTCCCCTCTTTTTTCTATTCAATAGTTTGGACCGAAATACACGAGTGATTTGAGCCATACTGCAGTATAGACGGAAAAGTTTGCCCACTTTTCATCAGTATTAAACAATTTAGTAGTTTAATTTCCTTCCAAAACTGGGAGGAAAAAGAAAATCAATTTATGTAAGATATACTTAAATTTAAGGAAAATCTACAAAATGTACCGTTGCAATTTTTCAAAATTTACAATAAAGTAGGCAAAAATCTATAATATTCTTGAAACTGTGCTTTAAATTACCTCCCCTGAAAGAAATCTGAGTTTTATATATTTTCATTATTTTTAGATATCATTGCACGAAATGTAGAGTGAACTTGCTAGTAGATAGTGATTAAAATGACAAACAGAATATCTATATGATTTGTGAATTTTTTTACAGCTTTTGAATTTTAATTATACATATCACAATGGTGCTATTTATTTATGTAAGTTCACTGCTTCTAGTTTTAATGTCCCCTTTTCTGTACTGCATTAACACATTAATTTGATATTTGTATAAATGGAATATTTTCTTAGTCAGATTTAAATTCGGTTTGAATTTCTCTTGTGCACTTTTATTAAAGGGAACAAAAATGCTGATAAAATACATCTAATGTTATATACAATGATACATGTACCTAACTATAATTTCGATAGCAACTTAGAAATTTTGGTATTTTTTAACACTGGGCCGATGCCTCTGCGGGTGGATGTTTGACCCAAATATCATTCCCTCCCAAGAAGCCGGTGATCTGTTTGACCACTATGATGAATCCCAACAAAGTAGCCAGTACTTCGATAATGGCCCGAAAACTGACTTCATTAGGAAACTTCCAACATATAAATTTAAGAATATCTCCCTCTTTGCATACAATGTATCTCTATCCTTATTTAATTTTACTCTTTCTATTTTGCTCTTATTGGTTATAATTGTTCCCGTGCAGCTTTTACACATATTTCCAAATGTTTTGACGTGATCTGCACTAGAGACATGTGTTGTCAAAATGGCAATATGAATAATTCATAGCCACTTCGTTTTTTTGTTATTCAAATACCGTGCTGTAGATTGTAAGGGACCGACCATTTAACTTGAAGGGGGGGGGGGCTATGGTTTTTTTCTAAAAAAATATTTTGGATCTGATTTTATGTGAAAAAAATATTTTGGCTGCCAAAATGATGAAAAAAAAATTTTCTGAATGAGGCTTTCTGCCCAAAAAATTATGTTAATTTTGAAAAAAAACTATTTTGTTGATACGCGTGCAAAAAATAAATAATTTGTTTCGCGCGAAGCGCGAAAAAAATTTTCTGTCCAGAAAAAAAAACCATAACCCCCCCCTTCAGGTTAAATGGTCGGTCCCTAATAAGAAGTTTCGAGATTTGACACCGATTAAGTCCTTTAAATGCGCAACAAAATCAATGACTTTTACATTTAGTTGAATATAGAAAACGTTTATGAATTTATTATTTGAGAGTAAAGATTGAACGATCTTCAATCTTTTTGTTAGCACTCTAGCTTATTTTTCCTGAATTAAAATTTGGTTAAGAATTGTCTTGTGGTGAATGTTGAGAAGCATTTCAAGTATATTTATATTTGGTAACGGGAATCTGGTTCTGTCCAACCGTACTGGTATTGAGGCACTTATTAACGCCTCCAACTACGTAAGAGTTCAAATCTCGCATGTTCCGTATTGCAAAGCTTTTCGCCACAATATATATTTTGCGAGTTGTCCTATCTTGAAAGTAAAATTTATTTTGGTAAATAAACGTAATAAGAAGTTTAATTGCTGTTAATAGAAGCAACTTAATTCGTTGAAAGATTATGTATATCATCAGTAATATTTCTGCAAAAGCGAATCATACTTTAAACAAGAAGAGAAAAATTATAATCATGTTTTTTTTTTCCAATTAAACACTCACCATAAACATCAATGTTAAAAGTTCAGTCGTTTATGTAACTTTTTTTAAAATTTCTAAACCTGGGACTTTAAACAAACGAACTTCACTTTTTCAAGCTAAACTGAATAGTTGCCAAGTATTCAAGGTCTTTATTGATCGTTAGTCGTTATTCCGTCAATTAATAATAATACTAGTGAATGATATATCACATCATTTTAAATTCTGTGGAGGAGGGGAACTTCTAGGAATATGATTGTAAATATCACATTGTATAGAAGTAGAATAAATTAATATTACATTTTTATAACAAGATTGTGATTTCTGTGAAGGATACGATGACATGCGCGGGTATAAATTTTGACGCTAAGTCGTAACATAGTATATATATATATTTATTGTGAAACTACCCCTTTACATCGGGGGCACCAACCGCCAGGGTAGAAGCAGTGGTGCGTCAATAATAAAACATAATAATACAATAAAAGAGACATATGTACAGAGTTCTTATAAAATATATTTGTAATTAATAGCATAAAAGTCTCTGGACTACTTGTATCGTTAAAACACAAACGACAACAGACTGCAGATAAAAAATATAACTCATTTAAAAAGCTTACAATAAAAACTACATGATGTTTATGTTTACGAACTCGTTTCTAATTTTAAAACATTCTTTAAGATAATACATTCCATAAAAATCATAAAACTGACCAATATCGCCATTAAAGGCATAACCAATATCGCCAACTAAAAATTGAAGCTTGGCACTAGGCGACAGTTCTTCAAAACTAAATACAAAAGGAAGACTGGAGGATAGTTCGATAATTTCTTTAAAGACATTTTCTCGATAAGACGCCAGAGATGGACAGTGCAAAAGTAAATGCTCGAGATCTTCGCGGCTAGCGCTGCATAACGGACACGTTTCGTTATCAGCCAAATTCATACGGAATAAATTAGATTGAAGCGGAATAGTATTGGTTCTTGCCAATAACTTTAATCGTGACGAAAAGAAGTCATTATTATTAAAAAGATATCTCTGTTTCACAGTGTCTATAAAACAGTGACGATAGAAGTCAAGAGAAGACTTCTCAAATATATCTGAAAGAAGTGTTTCTCTTGTAGCGACACCGTGCCATTTCTTAAACATGCTTGGATCAAAATTGCAATTTTGGGGATAACACGAGAAATCATTGAACATACTTCTGTTTCATAATCCCATAAACCTTTTGAGACATTGGACAATTCGTTGTATATAATTTTACATAATCTACTGTCTGGGAGGGTAGAGAACCTTTCATAGTAAGAAACTTTCTGTCTTTCGATGAAATTACAGACAGGTTCCCATCCCAACTCTAAAAACAATGCAGATTTCGGGATCGATAAATTAGTTCGAAAAATTATTTTTGCTGCTCGATATTGCCATCTTTCCACGTTATCTCTGCTTTGTTTTGTAAGAGGCAACCACACTGAACAAGCGCGTGTAAGGGACGGTCGTATAACCGAATTCCACAATGCGTTCCCGAAATTAATCCGGTTAAAGTCACCATGTTCACCCAGCACATGGGCTAAGTAATTAAGTTGCCGCTCAGCCTTATCTTTTAAAAAACTGTTAACGTGGAAGTTTGATTTTAAGGATTTATTTAGAAAATATCCTAAATACTTATACTCTTGTACTACTTCAAGAGCATCATTTCCAAGTTTTAATTGTCCTTCAATATGGGTTGATCTACCCATTTTCATAATAGTCCTATCCATTTCTTTTGCAGGAATGATTGCTCTGTGTTAAAATAAAGATGTACTACAACGACAGCATCACCCTCATTGATTATTACAAAACAGTAGCTGCTGAAACCCCAGTTTGGTTCCATATTAGTATTGGTGTTATCTTGTTACTCGGATGTGTCGGTTCTATTTTTACAAATGGTTTAGTACTCCTTGTTTTTGCAAAAGACACAAAGCTGTTAACGAGAATTAATTCATACATTGCTATCATTTGTTTCTTGGCGGTCATTATGGCTGTGTTTGGAGTACCTATGGTTTTAGTGTCATGCTTCCAGTACTTTTGGTTTTGGGGCGATATCGGATGTCAGTACTATGCCTTTTTAATGTCGTTCTGTGGGTTAGCAACCATGTTGCTTCTGACGGCTGTCTCTGTAGACAGATATATTTTTGTTGTCCGAAATAATCTTTCGGCACGCTTACCTAAAGCTTTCAAAACGGCAATGATTTGTGGATGCCTTGGAGTTGCACTGGGTTTTGCATTATGTCCTTTGCTTGGATGGAACCAGTTTATTTACGAAGGAGTTGGTACTTCCTGTGCGATCGATTTGATTGGAGAAGAAAAGAATGGAAGATCTTTTGTCATAACATTGCTTGTCATGTTCTTTTTCGTTCCTGTCTCAGTCATGGCCTTTACATATGGATCGGTGTTTGCAAAGGTGAGTAGACTTTCCTTGCAATTCAGATTATTTGAAAGAAAAAATGTAAATAAGTTAAAATTATACTACAACGCTACCCTGTGTAACATCATATAAACAGCTTCTCTTATTCCTGTGTAAATTTCATACCTCCGAAACTTTGTAAGAAAACTATATAGATAATGTTAGAACAATCCATAACTAACATATGGGCAAAATTATTCTTAGTCTCTGTTTGGTCAAAGACGTAAGTCAATGAAGGTAACAACAAGATCGTGGCCCACATCTGGGATTACTTTACTTTCAAATAAATAACTAAATACCGAAGTCACTGTGAATTTACTTTCTGCATATGCGCATTTCGACAACTTATGTCTCATCAGCGCAGATAAAATCTAAACGTTTGGAATTACGAATTAGAGACACAGCATCTAACATTTTTTGTTACGAACAATTTTGAAATTTCGATAGTTGAAATTTTAAATTCTCTGTCAACTAACTTTAAAATGTTAGATTTAACCGTTCCCATTTGAAAAATCGGGAAACAAGATTAAAAAAAAATTATTTATTACTTCACAACATTGAGGGGCTATAAATCGCTATGACCAAAGAATAAAATGAGTTAATTGCCATGTAATTGTAAATAAGAAGATAAAAACACAGGAAAACAAGACTGCAATAAGATATATACTCTTTGCCAAACAATAAAGCTTCAGTAGGGTTTTTCAAATGTTGACAAGCATGATAAAGTAAAGATTCTAAAGGGAAACCTTCCCTGTCGAGAACGAATTTCGAAAATCCTATCCTTTCCGTTAAAATGTACAAAAACAGAATCTGATATAGTGCAAACAAACAGAAAACATGTGAGACACATTGACAATATATACATGTACATATTATAATTATATTTCTTATGGTCTTAATTTTTTTTATTTCTTTTTATCTATTTTTTTTTCAATTTAAGTGTTGGTTTCATTTGGTAGGTTCTCAGAGAGTCTAAGGCTTATATGAGATCGAATGAAAATAATGGAACACTTAAAAAGCTGAATATGGAAAAAGAACTGGCAGTTACAATCCTTTTGATTGTAGGTGAGTAAATATATAGACAGAAACGTTGGGTTTGAGGGTAAAATTCTTTTTGGCATTTCTTAATTTATTTGCTTGATTTGCTTGAACAAAACTTGAATTTTCCCACATTTCTTGGCTTTACGACTTTCAAGTGTTAAAACGAAAGATTCTAAGAAAACCGGTAATGATTACTAGAAAAAGAAATACTGCAAGTATAAGGCTCTTTATATATATGCCCAGATATCAAACTGACTATGGATATCACTTGAATCTACAGACAAAACAGTATAAACTAACAAAAATGAGCAGAGGAAAAAAAGTTACAAATATAGAGTAAGAAGCAAGGAGGGCAGACCTATTGTTGGCATATTTTTAAAAACACTACATTTATTCACAACAATTTTGCTTTTGCTATTCGTGTATTTACAATTTACTGACCGTTTGTTCTTCATGCCTAATTGGCTAGTTTATTTTGTTTCAAGAATGAATCCATATTGAAAATGTAGTAGATTTCATCTAGCCTTTTTTACATAGTATTTGTATATAAAAATAGACCTTTCACATGGAATTCGATCTGAAAAACGTAATGATTTCTGCTACCCAGAACTGAATTCCCCGTTTTTTTTAGCAGAAGTATTCCTCGGAAGTATTCCAACCTCTCCAATGTTTGGAGTACACTTACGACAGTGAATCGTTATTGTAGAGCATGCAGTGACTTAGCAGACCTGTCAAGTCTCACGCTTTTGGCGTGAGAGTCACGCTTTCCAACACAAAATCACGCTCTCATGCTCACCCCTTTCTATGTCACGCCTTTTAACTTTCCAGAAAAAAAATATATTTCAAGTAGAAAAACAACCTTTTCATAATAAGAAAAGCCAGAAATAAAGGGATGTTCTGCACATTCTTTCATAATACTGGTTCATTTTCTACTTATGGCCCTGAAGTAAAACATTTTTTCAATGGAAATCACAGATATGAAAGCTTATTTTATATTTTCCCCTTTTAATGAAAAATTTGGTTTCAAATTCCTTGCTATTACTATCTGAAATGCTCTCAGAATACACCAATTTGCGTCTCTGAAAAAAATGTGGCTATTCCCCCCTACGCTTTCCGTCTCACTCTTGGAACCCAAACCCTCTTGACAGCTCTGACTTAGGGATATATTCAGCATTTGTTTTCCCTTCAGTTTTCACAGCACAGTCACTTGCATGGTAGTTTAATCTGTCTGTTTGGGATATTTAACCAACTACGGTCTTCTGTTGCAAAGCTTATATGCCGAAGTAATAGAAACCACTGTATTACTGTGACGGCAAGTTAATTTTTAGAGATTTCAAAAACATCTTATGGAGAAAATGTCAGCAATGTATTACAATGCTCTCCGGATACACGTAATGGTAAACGTTTTGAATATTGAGAAAACATCAACCAAACATGGCAAGTTGTTTATAAAAATTGGTTTGATCATAATGTAGTTGTATTCCTACACACAAAATTGAACTCTGTGCAAAGTGGAATACTGTTTAAATGACCAAAACCCTCTAGAGACTAACTGTCTTTAACGATCTATTACGAAAGTTTTGTTTTTAAATTTTCAGGATTTTTCCTTCTCTGCTGGGCGCCATTTGCATGTTTGCTCCTGTGGAAAATAGCCGATCCCGAATCAGACATTTCTGCCATGGTTATGACGGTACCGTCAATGCTTACTAAAGTTGGTGGAGTTTTTACGCCGTTGGTTTATGTAATGAAAAATCACAACTTCCGAAAACAGGCTTTGAGTATTATTAGTTGTAAAAAATTGAACACAGCAGTCCATCCCCAAGTCAATCAGCCACGCGAAATACCTGACACGACTCTGTCAAATAGGTCAAAATATGAAATTTCGGCCGTAACAGTAAAGTCAACGAATAGTTAAGGAATCACGGCACCAAAAAAACAAATGCTACCAATTGGATTTGCAGTTAAACAAATCATTGACAATGTACTACGAATTTTACTAGACTGTAGGAAGACTCAATATCATAGTAGTTTGATTTTATTGGTCTATAGATCTTGTAAATATTGAACATCGAGAACTTTTCCAGCTGGATGAGAGGTTGCACAGAGCAACTGACAGCAAATACTTTGCACTAAGAGTAAGCCTGTTCTCTTAACTCATAAAGCATCGCAGCTGATTTTGTTGACAGTATCGACAAGACTAATTTTCCTAGTTGGAGTCACTGAGCTACAATATCATGTTGTTTCTTGAAAATTCGTTCATTTTACAGGAGCTTAAAAGACTTTGCCAAACAAAAGTCGAATGTTCCTGTCGACACAAAATGGAAAAATTATACGCTTCCAATTTCCCTGCATTAGCAGTTGCTGCTAGCCATTCTTAAAGTCATGTTTATCGACTATACAGTCAATAATAAATAAAGCTTATATTATCAATATCTGTTGGTTTGTATGTTTTTACAGGATATCACAGAGTTTGAAAAAAAGATCAAGTCGATAAACACCATAAGTAGTAGATGCAACACGGTTAATTAAGCAACATTTTAGCTTATTTATTTAAAAGAATTAACGAAGTTATGGTGCACTTTAGATGCACAAACGTACAAATGTACCGTTCCTGAGGCAAACCACGTTTTATTATTAATATTAGCTGCATCGAGAGTTGCAGGTGCAGGTGTACTCGCTTAGTTATAGTTCATACAAAAATCTGAGATGCACCACTCTAATAAAGTAGGTTTATATAGCTTGTTTCATTTTGTGGCACCAAAATGAGGTGCATTCCGCAGTGATGCTTTAAAAACATATGCTATAAATATCTTCTTGGGGTCAAAGTGTCCTTACTCAAGAATTTTGGTTCGATTAAAGGCAGGTACCATCATTCTTAATCAGATGCAATCGAAATGGTGAATGGGTTTGAGTAACTTTATGCCTTAGTCCGACGTAGTACCTAACGGGTATGGCACTCCCTTAGTGAGACAAAATCCGATCTCCAGGTTAAGACGACCCACACGAAGCATCTAGGGGTCACCGTAAGGTCGTCAACACAGTGAGGATCCTCACACAATATAGGAAGCTGTAAATTGAACACAAAAGTAAAAAAAAAAAGACTATTGGAAATAAGCCACACCCAAGAACTTGAATATCAAGAAACTAATATTTGATTGAACATTTGATTGATAACAAAGTTGATAAAGTATGGCATGAAATAAAAAACTTAATAACGAAGTTCTGCAAATATACTTATCATATATAGCCATTTTGACAATTACAATTAATTTCTCTTCATCAAATCAAAACATTTTCTAGACAAAAAATCAAACGATGTATGTAAGCTTATGAAGAACAAATAATCCAACAGAAATCTTAAGTCAGATGGGGGCAGGGATTTCTACGAGGAAGATACTCATTAGCATTTATAAAAGTTTTTTTTTTATAATTAATGCATTGCCAGTTCCTAAAATCGAATTAGTTGTTCTGACAAGTTTCGATGAGGTACATCTTTACATGGCTGAACTATTAACATACTACTTTGATTAAGAATAGTTTTCAATGATAAAAATGACAAAATGCTCCCTGAAATTGAAAAGTCCTTTAAAAAGATCGTTGATTGTTTCTCGATCGGACAAAAATATGGAGGCTAGTGTGGAACTTAGTTGAACATGGTACCATAAGGGAAAAACACCATTTCGTTATCTGCTTTCAAACTATTAAAACAAATTGAACTACACTGTATTGGATTGACGTACCAAAGGTTCTTTACAAAGACTGTTCCTATTAATTGGTCGAATCCTGTAAAAAATATGGTTACCAGCACTGAACATAGCTTAACATTGGACACTAAGGAAAAATCATACAAATGTATATTGACCATCTCCTCTGAAACTCCTGAAGAAAATTTAACAAAACATTACAGAAATGGTGTAATAAAGGTCCCTTTAAAATTGCGTTTTTTGTTTCGATGCGATTAAAAACATGATCGCCGGCACAGAAAATATTTTAACATTGGACCTTTTGAAAAAATCAACATTTTAATAATCTTTCTGAATTCAAATATTCTTTATGCAAATGGTGTATTGAAGATCCCTTGCAAAAGTTGCTTATTTCGGTCTGATCCGACCAAAAATACATTGTCGCCATCGGAAAACATAGTGTGACTTTGAATTTTAAGTAAGTTAGAATCATTTCATCCTCTGCTCTGGAATAAGTGACGTAAATTTAAAGACGTACTCCTTAGTTTAACACAAAATTTTAGATATTGCAAGTTTCAAAATAAAATCAGTTTTCGGCCAAGCTCTGAAGTACTGGCTACTGAGTTGGTGAATACCTTCGTGGACTAACAATTTACCATCAGAGGCATTAGCCCAGTGGAAATAAATATCAAAATATCGAAGTTACTATGAATTTAGTTTCTGCATATGGCCATTTCGACGACTTGTGTCTCTTCAGTGCAGATTAATCAAAATATTTGGAAATCATGATGAAAAGTTCATAGAGAACAAATAACAATAGGATCTAAATAGAGCCAAAATCAGCTAAAGACAGAGCTATGCAAGAGAAATACAGTGACTGAACAAAGAAAGTACAACAGGAACAGAATTGGTGGTTGCAGTAGGGTTAGCATAATCTGCCCTGCATGTATAGGCTGTCGTTACATACATATAAACACTTTTTACAAGAACATTTAGGAAAGTACCTATTTAATATAAAGATTATACTAAAAAACAACGGCAGTAGAATACCAAAGGAACAATGGAGTGGAATTCACAAAAAATCGAAGTCCAAAGACATGGCCAAAACGACGACAAAGAAAACAATGACGTTGAACACAGAAAACAATGACATTGAACACAGAAAACAATGCACAGAAAGAGAAAACACAGCATTCAAAAACAAGGCACTCACAGTGTGAACTTAAGTGAAACTGAGAGTGACATCAGGTGCTCCGGAAGGGTTAGCATGTCTTGCCCTGTTAACAGCACCCGTCACACTGTAAGTGAGTCAATGTAGGAAAATGTCAAAATCCGTAGTCAAATCCGGAAAGACGTGAATCTAACTGAAAATGACCGCTTTCATTTGAAATACTAACACGTCATATCTTTTAATGATGTTATGGTGACTGCCATAGAATTTCTTGAGGGATGAAATTAACAATGGTTGAACAAATCCCTGACTTAGCAGCTTTTGAGACAATGTTTTTGCTCTGTTCAAAAAATCACGGTACTAACTACGTGCTCGGCAGTACGTGACGAATCAACTGTGAAGTGTAAACTCCATAGGCTGGAGAGGTAGGTATATTGCTGCTAAGAAAGGAAAGTTCACAATTTAGAAATTAAAATCACCATGCTTGTCGAAAAGCTTAGATTTCAAACGTTCATCTTCGTCAATATACTAAATGATGGAAACGACTGAAAAATTTTTCTGAAAGATGAAAGAGAGAAACTTCAGGTTTGGTACTTTGTATCCTTGATTTGACAGCATAGTGAATTACTGATTTGAAAATCCTTAGAAAAAGGTTTTAAAATTTTATGTTAAGAAATGTTCCTTTGGTACCGATCCATCACCCTGCATGATCGCCAGCAAAGTATTTAGTTCATCAAATTTTAACATTTTTCGTCATTTACCTCCAAATGTAGTTTAGATAGAATGAAATGTAAATTTCAAAAATTTTTGCCATGTTGAGATCTACCTACCCTGCAAATTTATGGTAAATCCCAAAACCCATTGAAGGGTTATTGTCAAAACTATTTGAGATAGAAGTGAATTCTATTTGCACTGTATTTTGAACGAATCATTCGGATCAGATAAAAACATGGCTGACATCATCAAATTAAACATTGGACCAAATGACAAAATCATGATTTTTATCATCTTTCTGAAATTATTGAAGCAACTTTTACCGAACTTTATTGGAATCATGACTGAAAGCTTTTGTAAAGAATACTCATTTCGTTTCAATCCGCTAAAACATGGCTGCCAGTGCTTGAACTTAGTTTAACTTTTTGGGCCCTATGGGAAATTTCTTTTCTGAAGCGAATTCACCAAAACGTCACAGGAATGATGTATGGGAGGTCCTTTACAAAGATTCCTCATTTCGTTTAAATTCGACCCAAAAGAACCAGCGAGAAAATTAGGTTAAAACCGGACCCTATGAGAAAATCAAATTTTTATCCTCTGAAACTACTGAAGCAAGTTCAACCAAACTTTGCATGAATGATGTATAAAAATTGCTTTATAAATATTGCTTATTTCATTCCGATCCGTCAGCGCAGAACATAGTTTAACATTAGACCCTATTGGAAAATCAAATCATCATCAACTTCATTGAAACTATTGAAGCAAATTCAACCGGAAGGACAGGAATGATTTACGGAAAGTTCGTTACAAGGATTGCTCATATCCGGAACAAAACATGGCTACCAGCGCTGAACATAGTTTATCATTGGACCTTTAATCCTTTAAGAAGATTTAAGCACTCCATCCAGGACTTTCATCACCAGGGAACATACGTCATCATTAAACCATATGAAAATCAACCTTCAACCAATTTTCCCTGAACAAAGGAACCAATTGCAGTCAAGTTGGTCAAATAGTGGATTTATTGTCTAATGAAAACCAGACTCCAGGAGAGCGATTAAGTCTCTGGTGAGCCTCTTGTTTCTTATACTTCTTATTCTATCTTTTTTCACGAAATTTCATATTTAAAATCGACACATCATATACTGGAATTTATAGAACCTTAAAATAAGACATATCTTTAATCAAAGGTTGAATGATATTGAAGTTTACTTCTTTTGGATTTGAAATTCTTTCTTTGAAGTCTAGTTTACAACAAAATTTTAACGAGGTTTTAATTTTAATTTTAACAAATTTTAATTTTAACAAATTTATCATTTTGCGACTATGACTGGGGCGATATAATACTGTAGGCATAGTAAGGTTATGGGCAACGTTAAGTTTGTGCCCCTAAACACTCCTTATTAGAATAGAAATAACTAAATACCGAAGTTACTGTGAATTTTGATTCTGCATATGCGCATTTCGACAACTTATGTCTCTTCAGTGCAGATAAAATCCAAACCTTTGGAAGACCATTAAGTCAAAGATGTTTAAAAACTGATAGAGAACAAATTACCAAATATAATCTAAATAGAAAGCCTAAATCAGCTAAGGACAGAGCTTTGCATGAGGGAGATACTCCTTAGATTTAACAAAAATGTTACCAACTATTCAAAGCCCTGTGGCTGATCTTTTGATAGGTATAGGCTACATATAGGCAAAATTTGTAGGCTTACTACCAATTTCATTCATCATAGCGACCAAATGAAAACCACATCAAAATCTAAGAAATAAATGTTACCCCTTTTTGGGATGGTTACATGCATAGAGGACTGTTAATGGTTATATTAAAACTGCATATAAACAGAACTAGCAATATTTTGTTCTAGTAATTTGTCTACTCTGGATCTTAATTATCTCTCGAATGAAAATAATATGATAAATATGTTGATGCACGCACTACAGCCAGGCATTGGAACACAATCGAAGTAACCTCGTTAAAATTTGACTCACCGTATATTTTCAAGATAACAAGTCTTACTTGGCTTGTGAACACCTTCGGGTACCAACAGTCCACGGCAGAGGAAACAAATACCTAATGCAAAACTTATTGTAAATCTTGTTTCTAAATGTGGCAATTTTGACAACCTTTTTCTCTTTAGTGCAAATGAAATCTAAACATTTGGAAGTCAATTATCTCAAAGATATTCATAAACTGATATAGAACTAATAACCAATGTGGTCTGAGTGGAAAGCCAAAATCAGCTAAGAACAGAGCTTTGCATGAAGGACATACTCCTTAGTAAATTTAGATATTTCAATTTTCCAAATAAAATTGCTTTCGGCTCGACCACGAAATATTGACTACTGGGCTGGTCAATACACTCGGTGACTAATAGTCCACCAGCAAAAACAACGACACAATGCTTACATTAAATACCGAACATACTCTAAAATGAATTTCTGTATATTGCTATTTTGACAAATTATTTCTCTTAAAGTGCAGATAAAATCTAATCATTTGGAAGACCATTAACTGAAAGATGTTTCTAAACTGAAAGAGAACAAACAACCAATATGGTCTGAGTGGAAAGCCAAAATCAGCTTAGTACAGAGCTTTGGATGAGGGAGATACTCTTTTAGTTGGTTTTCAACATAATTTATATAAATATAGATATTTCAAGTATCCAAATAATATCGGCTTTCGGATCAAGCACCAAAGTACTGACTACTGGACTGGTGAATACCTTCGGGGACTAGCAGTCCAATAGCAGAGACATTGACGCATGGTAAAAAATAGCTAGATAGCGATGTCTGTATATAGCCATATTGACAGCTAATGTTTCTTCTGTGCAGTTTAATTCTTAACACTTGGAAGACCATTAACTCAAAGACGTTTATCAACTGATAGAGAACAAATAACCGATATTGTCTGAATGGAAAACAAAAATTAAGAGAGAGCTTTGCATGAGGGATATACTCCTAAGTTTTCAAGTGGAATCCTACTCATACTTGACAATCCCAAGCACCAATATACCAAATATTACAACGGCGAATCGATTTCTGAGCACAATTAACAATCGTTGCTTGAAAACTTTACATGTAAAGTTAACCCCTCATGTTGTAGCCTTACGTGTTAAGTCTTTTCCTGCAATCATGATGCGGTTTAAAGGTTGGTAGAGGAATTGAAAATATGAAGTTATAATCATAATCTGTAAAAGAATTTATCAAAAAGTATGAAAAACTCTTCTTACAAGAGACTTTGATCATTCGAATTTCAAAACACGTGTTTCTGGATACATCGTTGTCACCCATAACATCATTAAAAGCTATGACGTGTCAGTATCCCAAATGAAAGCGGACGTTTTCGGCTAGATTCGCGTCTCCCCGGATTTGACTACCGATTTTGACATTTTCCTAGATTGACTCACCTACAGTGTGATGGGTGCTTTTATAAGAGCAGAACATGTTTACCCTTCCGGAGCACCTGATGTGACTCTCAGTTTCACTTAAGTTCATACCGTGAGTGCCTTGTTTTCCAATGTAGTGTTTTCTATTTCTGTGCTTTGTATCTGTTCAAAGTCATTATTTTCTGTGTTTAACGTCATTGTTTTCTGTGTCCTCGTATTGGCCATGTGTTTGGACTTCGATTTTTGTAAATTCCACTCCTGTGTTCGTTCGGTATTCTACTGTCGTTGTCACCCTATGATGAATTTATTTATTCATTTATTTTTCTACAAAAAAGAATATTGTCAAATGCGATAAAAACAATGAAATATTGTGTGACAACTAATCAACTAATCACATTCTAATCAATTGACTTCTTATACGAATTTTCATTGGAAAATTACTTAATGAATAGGTTGTAACTGATTAGAGACAGGTTGAACATAAACTTAATATAAATAATTAGTCTATATGAAATGCTGACCAAAATAGCAAAGAAAGGTAATTTCTGATGGAGATTAATGCAATCAGATTAGTGGAATATAAGATGATTTGGTTCTAGTGTTCAGTGGATTGTTGTGCTGTATTTCTGGACAAGACGATTAAGTCTCGACAACAGGAGAACACTAACGTCTATTATCTCTTCATTTCTATGTGAAAGTTCTATTTACTGCACGACTTTAAAAATTATTTGTATTTAATATCAAGTAGGAGAAAGAAAATATTTTGAAAAGTCTTGACCTTGTCTTTCCTTGTTAAGTACTTAAAAAGAAAGAAGAACTATCGCGAAACAAATTGCAGCAACACTAATCAAAAATGTGTATTTCTTGAAAATATAAGTTGCTTTTCAGCTTATCCATCGTTTTATTTATTAATCTGTGCTTCATTATCATTCTTTTTCAAACTTACAATAGCATCAACTATGCAAGAGATGGGTTGCATATATATGATGATATCTTATCACTAAACAACCCTCGCTCTTCTTCATATTATTTATCCACGAAAAAGCTTGAAATTAAATATACTACAGATACTTCCCAAAACATTATGAGTACCCGTTTAGAAAATTGTGGTAGGGGTTCTCCTCATTAACAACTTTACACAGTGCATCATTTCAAATTTCAGTTTTCTGCCCAGGGTAACTATAAGCTCCATCATGAATTACAACCAATTGCAGACCATATTTAAAAACACTGGCAAGGAAGGAGGTTTCCTATCGTTACAACAAATGTAGAAGGCTACTTTTTTTATCGAAAATTTCGATTTACTTGTTTGGTTTCCATATCAACCATATGCACCCTTATCCACTACAACCTGATTTGAACCATCTGTCAAAATATGTTGGCAGGGTTTCCGTTATAATCCAGTTTATATAAATTACTGAGATCAAAACGTAACATGCAGAAGGAAAATGTTTCTAAACTTGCAGGGTTTTTGTTTGGTTTCTATTGCAAAAAGGCTCCCTCTTACCATTAAACCCAATTCAAAACTCTTCTTTTTCAAACTTTCAATCAACTGGGCAAATAGGTAAATAAGTGATACATATTCCTGTAATCAAAAAATAAAAGGAAATATTAATAAAATTCCTCTTATGCATTAGATCAACAACTATTAATACTATTACAAAAAACCATGATTAGCAGTATCTTCTCTGAAGTCATTAAGCGTCGGATAGATATTTAATTAAGACATTTTACATACTGTTATAAGGGGTTACTGGGTACTCATGTGGTCACACCCTGTGATCACAAATTATTATTCTATAGAATATTTCCAGGGACATTCGGAGCATGTTAAAACATACGAAAAATTAATACGACACAAGTAATCATTTGAAATCACAATAACTAATAGGTCGATTTCTTGGACGATATTTTAATGAAATATAATTTGACAATTACAATTAGAGGATCAAATCTAGTATCTTTTTCAGAAATATCTATTTTCAGGAATATGTACTGTCAAAAATCAGTATTGTCTTCTTTTGGTATCAGTTTGAATAAAGAGAACAACAGCCTGCCTTGTATCTACTGGATACCTAAATTACATAAATGCCCTTACAACAGAGATACATTGATGGGTCTGCCAAATGCACAGCAAAATCCCATCATTAGAATATCTATCTTCAACTGAACTAAACCACTACAACAGTGTCAGTACTCCGGGATTTTATACATAAGTCTTTTTGTACCAAAAGGTGCAAGAAGATATTTATATTTAGTGATGGGTAAAGATGGGGCCTATTCGTTAAACATCACAGTTCTTCACACATAATTATACAGAGGATCCGGAGGATGTCATCGCAATGCTGGAATTCCTAATTGATAACATATTTGTAGAATTTGGAGGACAAGTTTTCCAGTATACAATATTGGAACCTATGGGGACTAATTGTTCCCCACTTTTAGCAGATTTGTTTCTTCATTCATATGAAGGCAGGTTCATACAAGGGCAAGTTCAGAAAAAAGACATGATTGATAACTTATTTGTAAAATTTGGAGGACAAGTTTTCTAGTATACAATAGGGGATACTGCGGGGACTAATTGTTCCCCACTTTTAGCAGATTTGTTTCTTTATTCATATGAAGGCAGGTTCATACAAGGGCAAGTTAAGAAAAAAAGACATAAGCTAGCCAAGGCCTTGAATTTCAGCTTCCGTTATAAAGATGATATTTTTTCATTAATCAATCCTAAATTTAAGGATAACCTTCATCTTATTTTCCCAAATGAACTCGAAATTAGATAGACCACAGATACACCATCATCAGCATCATACCTGGACCTATACCTCTACATTGACAACTCTGGACGTCTGAAAACAAAACTTTACGAAAAGAGTGATGGTTTCGATAATAATGAACTTCCCGTTTTTAAGCAGTTATATTCCCAAATCTCTGGCATACGGCATGTACATTTCACAACTCATTCGTTATTGCTGTACCTGTCAACAGAGCGAAATTACTGTTTCAAAAACTTATACATCAAGGGTATATTCAATCACTGTGCAATTGTTACTACACAAGTTGAATTTACAGTCAATTGTGATAAAGTTCTTATAAATTACGTTCCTGAATTAAAAGTTTTTTTTTAGTATTGTTTCGTTCACGAGGCGTTTCTCATAAGAGATGAAGTGTATAAATAATAAAACCATTTACGGCAAATTGAATATCTATGGAAAAGTAGTTTTACAAAAAAACGAAGGAAAGTATTAAAAGAATTAATATGTGGACGTATCAAGGTTATGGGCAACGTAATGTTCTTGTCTCTAGACACCCCTAACTAAAACAGAAATGATACATGTAGGCTACAGATGGGCACAATTTGTCAGCCTACTACCGAATACATTCATAGCAAAATCCAAAGGAAAAACAATTAAAATTTCAAGAAATAAATGTCCCAATCCAAACCCCTTTCTGGAATGGTGACATACTGAAAAAAAACTGTTACTGAGTCTATAAATCTAACAATATTTTTATTATCTCAAGAACGGCATTAATAATATGATAAATCTGTCAAGACACGCACTCAGAATTCACTTCAGAAGGCAAAGGTGGACTATTGAAGTAACTCCGTTAAATTTAAAATCACCTTTAATTTTCAAGATATAATAAATCCTATTATATCTTAAAGTAATCAGTACAATTATATCTTAAAGTAGTCAGTACTGTGGTGCTGACCCGAAAGCCGATTGTATTTGAAACCTTACAATATCTAAATCATTGTAAATTTTGTTGAAAACTAAGGACTATCTCCCTTATGCAAAGCTCTGTCCTTTTTGTGATTTTGGCTTTACATTTAGATCATAATATTGTTTTTTTTTTTGTTGTTGTTCTCTATCAGTTTTTTTTGAGTTTATGGTCTTTCAAACGTTTAGATTTTATCTGCACTGAAGAGGCATAAGTTGTCGAAATGCGCATATGCAGAATTCAAATTTTCAGTAACTTCGGTATTTAGTCATCCTATATACGAAAAATATATATATTAAAAATGATGCCCAAATTAACACAAAGTAAACAATGCGGTCTGTGTGTAACGAAATATTATGCTGAAATTCCATGATGACTTAAGTATGCTTCACTCAGACGACACAGACGACTGCGAATACAATAATACGACCACAAAAAAATGTGATCGAATTAGAATACGAAGGAACATAATACATAATATTCAAAAGAAATCAGATTCTATATACATAAAAACTGCAAATACACTACAAACTGGGATGTTACCTGTCGTTAATATCTTAATTGTGTATTTCTGTCAAAGCTTTTGATAAAGGAATTAACATTACATTCTAACAAAAAAACTTTAAAAACTTGAGCAAATCCTTTTCTGACAAGAGGTTCTGAACAATTGATGTCGAAAACAGGTGTTTCTGGGATTCTTGTTTGTAACACCCTGGGATAATAGAAATGCTATTCGGGAATCTTCTCAGAAAATACGGGTTCATATTCTCTGTCTTTGTTCTATATCCCCTTCGCCCTACGGGTTCATATTCCCTGTCTGTGTTTTAAATCGCCTGAGCCGTAAGACAAAGGTGATATAGGATACAAACAGCGACTATGAACCCGAATCCCATGTGAAGCCCAATAACTATTATATTGTGGTAGAAGTGCTACAATTTTCTTTAGGAGGCGTTTAAAAAATGTGATTTTGCTGCCATGGCAATACGGTCTCATATCCTCTGCCAACTTAACCAATGAAATTGTTTCTTGATATTTCACTTAAGCAGAATATAAGACTTTATCCTGCAATGATAACAAGCCCTTCGTATATTGCTGTGCTGCGTCCTGCATATATATATATATATATACATATATATATATACAGGATACAGGATATCGATTTAAACCATGCCCACTTCTGGTATTTATGGACAGACAGAAATCTCAACAATATTCATTTTTAGACAATATTTACCATTAAATGAAATTGTTTAATGTATTGTATGATAAAAACAATTTATAATTAGTGTCTTTAGATGTTAAATGTATTTGTACTCGGCACGAATCAGATTGAAATGCTCGCCAAAGGCTAACACGTCAATCTGTTTCTAAGATATTTAAAGGCACCAACTTTATATAGTCTATTTATACTTCTCTGCAGTTACTCGCAGGGAATTCGAAGTATTGCCAAAAGCGACAAGGCTATCTGTCCTTAGCTGATTTTAGCTCTACATTAGATCATATTGGTTATTTGTTCTCTGTCAGTTTTTTAACATATTTGAGTTTATGGTCTTCCAAATGTTTAGATTTTATATGCACTGAAAAGACATAAGTTGTCGAAATGCACATATGCAGAAATTAAATTCACAGTAACTTCGGTATTTAGTTATTCAAAAGGAATCGCAAATTCTGTATACTTAAAAAATTACAAGTACACTTCAAAAAGCCGGTCGTTAATATCTTAATTAAGTATTTCTGCAAAACTTGATATATCTTTTCATTTCCAAGTTCGTTCCTTAATTAGTTCAAGTGGGATCCTATGCTAACATGACAACCCCAAACAACAGTATATCAAATGTTGATATAGTGAAAGGATTACTGAGCACAAATATCATCCTTTATGCAATGACTTGATATAACCCCCCCCCCCCCATCCCCCCATTTTGTAACTGTACGTGGTAAGTCTTTTCCTGAAATCTTGACGCAGTTTAAAAGTTGGTACAGGAATTAAAAAATGACATTCTAGCAAAATAAGTTATCAAAAAATAAGGAAAAACTTTTCTAGCTAGAGGTTTTGATCACTTGAGATTGAAAACAGGTGTTTCTGGAGACCTTTTTGTAACACCCTGTGATAAAACCTATATAATGTTTTACAGAATATAACTGCGTGACAACTGATCAACTAATCAAAATCTAATGAGTTGATCACTTATACGATTCTTCATTCAAAAATTACTTAATGATAATGAATAAATTGTAACTGAATAGAGACAGTGGTGAACATTTTAATAAAAATAGTAGTCTAAAACAGACAATAGTAGAGATAATTTATTTCAGAGCGAGATTAACACAATCAGCTTAGCACAACATAAGTTGATTTGATGTTTGCCCTCGGGTCTGAAGTTCATTTGATGGTTGTGCTGCATTTCTGGACAAGACGATTAAGACTTGACAACATATAGCACGCAGGTCTTTGTTCCTTAATTGCTATATGAAAGTTCTATTTACGACTTTAGAATTTGTTTTTCTTTATCAGTAGCAGAAGAAAGGTAAGACTATAATTAATTTTTCTATTTACTGTAAACCAACGTTTGTTCTTGAGTGATATATTTTCGCTTTATTTGCGAGAAGAAAAGATCGCGAAAATAAATCATCTTGACTTTGTCTTTTCTTGTTATTTCCTTTAATAGAAGGCAGAACTATTACAAAAATAGATCACCTTTTGAAATATTTCTGAAATCAAAACATTACGAAAACCCATTTAAAAGTTGGGTCATTTGCCATTTTATATGTATTGCAGAAATCAAAACATAACATGTAGCAAAATGCATTTTTTCTAACATTAAAATTGTCTAGATTGATTTCAGTGGAAACTGTAAGCTCCATTTTCAGTTACAAGCCATTTCAGGCCATCTTAAAAAAAAACTGGCATGAGTTCCCCTCATTGTGCATTCCTTATCCCCTTTCAAAAGAAAAAATAGGCTGTAGTTTACCTTCTAATCTAGTTCATATATAATGCTGATATCGAAACAAAATATACCGCCCTCTTTGCGGGATGTAAAACTATGTAGCAGAATACTTTTTATCTAAAATTCTCTGTTTTGGTTTCCATGACAACCAAACTCAACTATTAGTTGCATTCCATTTAAGAACACCTTTCAAAATATTCTTTACAAGATTACCCTTATAATTCATTTTATACATATTACTCTGATCAAAACATGCCATGTAGAAGAATGTATTTTCTCAAATATCATTTTTTTTTGGGTGGAAGGGGTTGGTTTGCATTATAAAAAGGCTTCACATTCCAGTACAGCCCATTCCGGACCCATTTATCAACCTCTGAAAATGGGTAAATAGAGAATACAATGCAGAAATAAAGGAATACAAAAAACATGTATGTATATATTGCTGAAATCAAGGTAATGCATGATAAAGAAGTAAGTGAGAACCGAACCGTCAATCCAAAACGAACAATCCAAGGATAATGGCGACATCAGGAAAAAAAAAGAAAAAAAAACAGAGAAACAACATGGGTACGGCACACAAAAGAAAAATGAAGACATACGCACACAAAGATGAACAACACGGACCCAATAAAAAAACATGGATGAGATCAGGTGCACCGGTAGAGTCAGCATCTCCTGCTTCTTATAAGACACCCGCCGTGTTGAACATGTCAAATCCGGTAGTTTGGTCAATTCCGGTAGAGGAAACAACAATTAAGCTTTAGAGGGAAAGATCTGTTTTCATCTGGAAAACAGATATCCCATAGCGGTCCACAAGATGGTGATGTCGACCGTAAAACTTCTGGAGGAATGACTTCAAGTAAAGCACATTGAATATCTTTGACCAAAAAAAAAAAAAAAAAAAAAAGGAAATAGTAACATTATGAACGAGGTAAAGTTCATGTCCCTAAACACCCCTAATAAGGACAGAAATGTTTTCCACTATCAAAGCCCTAAGACTAATATTTGATACATATAGAATACAAATAGGCAGAATTCGTCTGATTTCTACTAAGGTCCTTTTGGTTATTTGTTCTCTATCAGCTTTTACACGTATTTCTTTTAATAGATTTCCAAATGTTTTGGTTAAATCTGCACTGATGAGACATAAGATGCTGAAATGCATTGCCGGATCCAAGGGGGGGGGGTCGGGGGTTGGAACCCTTTTTTTCGGACAATAATGTTTTTTTTAATTAATTTTCTAATGTTTTACTAAGAAATACCCCAAAAATTTTCGCGCCTCGCTCCGCTCGCCGAAATTTGCTTCCATTTCTAAATTGGAACGCCCATTTTTAAATTCCCTGGATTCGCGCCTGAAATGCGCATTTGCAGAGAATGAATTAACAGTAATTTCAGTATTTTGTTATTTATTACCACTGGGCCGATGCCTCTGCTTGTGGAGTGTTAGTCCTCGAGGGTATCCAACAACCCAGTAGTCAGTATTTCGGTGCTGACCCGAAAACCGATTTCATTGAAATATGTTTTAACTAAATTTTACAAAATTTTGTTTAAAACTAAGGGGTATCTCATTCATACATAGCCCTGTCCTTAGCTGAATTTTGGTTTTTCTATTTAGACCATTTTGGCTATTTGTTCTCTATCAGCTTTTAAACGCAATTTGGTTAATGGAATTCCAAATGTTTTTATTTGAGCTGCACAGATGAGACATAAATTGTCAAAATGTGTATTTGTAGAAAATGAATTAACAGTAACTTGGTATTTTGTTATTCCTACCGTTCATCACATAATCCAAAGGAAAACTACTTCAAAATTCAAAAATTAATGTCCCCCATTCTCTAATGTTGACACAAATAAACGCCTGTAACGGAGGCTATTAAAAGAACTAAAAATATCTTGTTATCGTAAGAACGGTAATATTATGATAAACCTGTTGACATACGCATTACAGACAGGCAGTGGAACACAACTGAAATAACCCTTATCAATATTTGACTTGTAGTTGTGTTTGAAGATATACTCTTGGTCATAAATATGGAATATTTTTTGTTTGATGCCTGACATATTTAAGGGTTGTTTGTTTGTTTTTTTTTAATCAAATAATCCTTTAAAAATCGCTGAAAGTATCACTTATATCATTCTTGTACACGATGGGCTTCGAAAATTGCATTTTGGAGAAATATTTGTACACCAAATATTTGATTTAAAAATGTCCCATTTTCACAAAAACTGGGTTTCAAATCGGGTTGAAGGAGTGGTCTGAGAGATTCGTACATCTCATTTAGAAAATAATTTTTAAAGCAAAATATTATACTTTTATCCATACATTTTGTTTCCAAACTTAAAAGTTTGGCTCAGAAAATACGAATATTCCATATTGATGACCAAGAGTATATAGTAAATCCTATAAATGAAAGATATTACAAAATGGTAGCTTAATCCACACAAAGCAAACAATGCGGTCTTTGTGTGTTACGAAATATTATGCTGAAATTCCATAATTAGTCGACTAGAGTATGCTGCTCAAAGACGACACAAACGACTGCGAAATATAATAATACGTCCATTAAAAAAATGTGGTCGAACTAAAATACGTAATATTCAAAAACAAGGATGTGACCTGTCGTTAACATCTTAATTGTGTACTTCTGTCAAAGCTTAATATATTTCCATGGCTTTGAAAGTTCGTTCTTCAAATTACTTCAAATAGGATACCGCAGTCAAAGATGGTCTGAACAATTACTGTGATAAATATTTTACGAAAGGATATGGAATAAATGAACATGAGACCATAAGACATATGTTAACTTCAACTGCAATAATTTTATTGAGCTTTATGGCCATTTCGGCAATTAATTCCTCATCAGCAGCACTAGAACCCAAACAAAGGAAATCCATAATTTCAAAAAAATGTTTAAAATGCATAAAACCAAACGGAATCCGAATAATCAGTAATATCGAATATAGCTAATGATAAAACTACGATGGAGGGAGTTAATCCTTCGGTCTTAGAATTTACAAAAAATTAGATAATAGTAATTGAACAAAGTGTACACATGAGAATCTCATGTACAAGTATACCATATCTAAGAAAAATAAAGAGCATACATCTCTACCACGGTGAATTGTTTTACCAACTCCACACTGCAATAAAAGACAAACTCCTGTATTAAATATTTTACGAAAGGATATGGAGTAAATGGACATGAGACCATAAGACATATGTTAACTCCAACTGCGATAAAGCTTACTCAACAAACGGCGTCAATCAAATGCGGATTTTTTTTAAAAATCCAAAGACCCCCTTGAACAGCTATCATCAACAAGTCTTACCCACTGCCATAGCGCTAAAACTTTTGACGTTTCTACTCTTTATACAACCCTGCCACGCCATAAAATGCAAATAGTAATTGCAGATTTAACATCAGTGTTTCTGCACTAAAAATAGAGAACGCAGATACACCTTTTTAGCAGTAGGGAAAGACAAGACATATTTTGTTAAGAACCACACTGATTCAAATAAGAAGTACACTGAGACTGATATCTACCTCTCCAGCCTATGGAGTGTACATTTCACAGTTGATTCGTTACTGTCGAGCGTGTAGTGTGCACAGTAATTTTTTAAAAGAGCAAAAACTCTGTCCCAAAAGCTGCTTAGTCAGGAATTTGTTCAACCTATGTTAATTTCATCCCTCAAGAAATTCTATGGCAGTCACCATAAAATCATTGAAAGATATGACGTGCCAGTATCCCAAATGAAAGTGGACATTTTCATCTAGATTCATGTCTTCCCAGATTTAACTATAAATTTTGACATTTTCCTAGATTGACTCACTCACAGTGTGACGGGTGCTGTTAAAAGAGCAGTACATGCTTACCCTTCCGGAGCACCTGATGTCACTCTCAGTTTCACTGGAGTTCACACTGTGAGTGCAATCGTTTTGAATGTTGTGATTTCTATTGCTGTGCTTAGTATCTGTCTAACGTCATTGTTTTCTGTGTGCTTACGTAATTGTTTGCTGTGTCCTCGTTGGCCACGTCTTTTGACTTCGATTTGTGTAAATTCCACTCCTTTGCTCCTTCGGTATTCTACTTCCGTTGTATTAAGCTTACAACCTCGAATATAAGTATGTCAAATATTGAAATTGCAAATGGATTTGTTCGTACAATTAACATCCTTTGCTAAATTACTTCAAAATAACCCCTCATTATGTTTATTTACGTTTTAAATTTTTTCCGGTTTAAAGGTTGGTAAATGAATTAAAAATGTGATGTTATAATTGCATTCTAACAAAAGAACTTATCAAAAATTAAGCGAAGCCTTTTCTACCAATAGGTTCTGATCACTTGAGATCGAAAACAGGTGTTTTTGAAGTCCTTTTTGTCACACCCTGGGATGATAGAAATGCTATTCGGGAATTTTCTCTGTGAATACGGGTTCGTGTCCTATATCCCCTTCATATTCTCTGTCTGTGTTTATATCGCCTGAGCCGTAAGGCGAAGTTGATATAAAATACAGACAGCGAATATGAACCCGAATTGACTGTGAAGCCCAAATAAGTATTATATTGTGGCAGAAGTGCTACATTTTTCTTTTAAAGGCATTTAAAAATTGATATTTTGCTGCCACGGCAATACAGTCTCATACTAGTATCCTCTGCCAACCTAACCAATGAAATTGCAGGATTTATCCTGAAATTCAACTTCAGCAGAATACAAGACTATATATTGCTCGACAGAATATATCGCCGGAAATTCGAAGTATTGCCAAAACCGACAAAGACGATGAAATAATTACGCGACAAATCATAAAGTAATCACAACTAAATAATTAGACTCTAATACGATTTTTTTTTTAAATTACTGAATGAATAAGTTGTAACTAATTAGAGACACGGTAGGCATACATTTAATTTAAATAATTAGTCTATATGATATATTAACCAAAAAATGTGATTTCAGATCGAGATTTACACAATCAGCTTAGTGAATATAAGTTGATATTATGTATGCCTTCGGGTCTGACGTTTATTTAATGGTTGTGATGCTGTATTTTTGGACAATCAAATTATGTCTCGACATCATGAGAGCAATAAGGTCTTTTTCCTCTCTATGTGAAAGTTCTATTAATGCACGATTTATTTATCTTTTATATCTACCACAAGAAAGGTGAGAACATTTTTTACGACCGCAAAAAAAAATTTGAGGTCGTATAATGGTATTGCGCTGTCGTCGTTTTGTTTTTGGTCAATAACTTTCATTCTAGTTGATCGATCCTTATGAAATTTTACACAATACAAGAGGAAGGCTGGGACTAAATCTAGTCATAGTAGTCCCTCCAATTTAAAAAAAATGACCAAAAGGGGCAAAATTTTGTGTTTTCTCTTATTTGAATGTAGAATTTCTATTATTTATCAAATTTTGATGGGGTTTCTTTCAGTGACAGTGTGCTCCTGATAAAAATTCCAGTCAGTAATATGCAAAACGGATTCATCTAGCATGTCCTGTTCATTTTATTCTAGTCCGATTTTAATGCAGTTTTTTTTAATGGATTCCTTATGAAAAATTAACACGCACTTAACTACTAGGTTTTTGATAATTTGTTTCCTTTTGGAGTTATTAGAGGCCAAAATTGCAAATGTGCAGATTACATAAAAGTTTTATTTCTCATTGGATTTCGATGGAATTTTTTCCCCTTAATTCCTCTGATTGTATGCTTATCAGTTATCAAACAAGTGAATTTCCGTAGCTCTTACAATTTTTGTGCAATAATGGGTCAAAGGGGCGAAAATTGCATTTTTTTTCCAAATATATGTAAAATCTTTATTTGAAATCGGATTTCAATGTGATTTTTTTCTTTAGATAAGTTTATGGTATTATGTCAACAGATTTTGCATATCTTTACCGTTTTAGAGCAACAAGGGAGGGGTTAGGGGACCGAAATTGTAAAGTTTGAAAATATGTAAAATGGTTATTTTTAATCGCATTTTCATTGGATTTTTATTCATTTTCATCTTGATGTAAGCTGTCAGTAGTATGTCAACAGATTTAGTGTAACTCTTACAATTTCCGAGCTTTCAAGAACCAAAAGGGCTATATTTTATTTTGACTAGTTTGTGTCCAGCCAATTACTGTCAAGCTCCTTATTGTGTCTATCTAGTTACTGTGTCAAGCCATTAACTGTATCAACATTCACTTTTTTACTACACTTGTTCAAGTTTCAGTGTTCGACATGCTGCGCTCGGCGTAGCCCTTTATTTAATTAATTTGAAAAAAAAAGAATAAATCGCATTCAAGAATGAGCTATAATCATACATCATGGCCCCCGCACCGGTTTTAGCGGACTTCATTGTTAAAAGTCGAGCAACATCTATGTATTTCTTCTGTGTATATTTAAACGACAACGACATAGAACTAACAATATTTTGTTGTTTTAATTTGATTTCTTTGGATTTTATTTATATCAACACATAAATCTGTTAAGACATGAATTATAAATAGGCATTGGAACACATTCGTAGTAACCCCGTTGAAATTCGATGCGGTCTACCTGTGTTTTCCGCGATCTACCTAAGTGTTACGAAATATTATGCTGCAATTCCATAATGACTAAAGTATGCTGTGCAAAAATGTTGCCAACGCCTGCGAAAAAACAATAATAAGACCGCAAAGTATGGATGACTTAAAATACATAAAATATAAGAGGAATCGCGGATTCTGTAAAGGTGAAAACTGCAAATGCGCTCCAAACTGGAAAGTAACCCGTCGTTAATATCTGAATTGTGTATTTCTGCAAAACTTGATATATCTTTTCATTTCCAAGTTCGTTCCTTAATAAGTTCAAGTGGGATCCTATGCTAACATGACATCAAATGTTGAAATAGTGTTACTGAGCACAAATAACATCTTTTACTTTATAACTTGATACAAACCCCCCCCCCCCCCCCCCCNTCTTTTCCTGAAATCTTGACGCAGTTTAAAAGTTGGTACAAGAATTAAAAAAATACATTGATGCAAAAGAACTTATCAAAAAATAAGGTAAGGCTTTACTAACAAGAAGTTCTGATCACTTAAGGTTGAAACCTTTTTGTATCACTCTGTAATAAAAGACTATTTGTTGCTTTTTAGAATATAATTGGGTGACAATTAATCAACTAATAACAATCTAATACTAGTAAGCTGATTACTTATACGATTCTTCATTCAAACATTACTTAATGATAATGAATAAATTGTAACTGAACAAAGACAGTGGTAACATTTTAATAAAAATAATAGTCTTAAACAAACAGGGATAATTGCTTTCAAAGCGAGATTATCACAATCAGCTTAGGACAACATAAGTTGATTTGATGTTTGCCCTCGGGTCTGAAATTCATTTGATGGTTGTGCTGCATTTCTGGACAAGACGATTAAGACTTGACAACATATCGCACTCAGGTCTTTGTTCCTTAATTGCTATATAATAGTTCTATTTACGACTTTAGAAATTGTTTTTCTTTATAAGTAGCAGAAGAAAGGTAAGACAATAATTAATTTTTCTATTTACTTTAAACCAACGTTTGTTCTTGAGCATTTATTTTCGTTTAATTTGCGAGAAAGAAAATATCGCGAAAATAAATCGCCTTGAATTTGATTAAGGTCTACCCGAGAACCTTCTCGGTAGACCTTATAGTATTTCTTCTGATTAATATCAAGGTCTTTCCCCTTTCCAAGGGAAAGACCTTTCTGTATTTCATTTGATTATTAGGTCTTTCCACTTTCCAAGTGGAAAGCCTTTAGTTTTTGTTCTGATTATTTTTTTTTTAATTTTTATTCTTCCGCCGTTCTTCGATCATTCCGTGTATAATCATTTCGCGAGATGTCGGAAAGATTTTTGGTATATGATATTGTTAAGTGATTCTGCATTTAAAACTGACCCCTTTTCGCAAAGGGAGTTATCTCCCCTAACACTGTTTTGCTTGTTATCAGATCTCCTCATAAACCGTAACCGATATAAAAAAAACTGAGGTGAGGAAAATGTTGGACTCATCCTCAGGATGAATTATCATGCAAAAAAAATTTTTTGGGTCGCGACCCCGGTTACGCGTTTTTGACCCCTAAATATGTCGATTTCTCAAAGTTGTCGGATTTTGATGAAATTTGGTTTCCAGGTAGCTTTTTTAGTCCTGATTACAAAAACATGCCATTGGTCAAAAATATTTTTCGTCCGCCATTTTCAAAATGGCGGCTATTTGAAATTTTGTTATCGCAATAACTCGCAAACGATAAAAAATTTATTAAAACATTATATAGCAAAATTGTTCCTCTCATTGAGATCTACATTTGATTCAATTGAACGAAAACTCTGCGACGAACCGTTTTTGAGTTATAGCCCTTGATGCGTTTCCGTAAATCGGTTTCTTGCGAATAACTTTTAAACGCTTACAGATAATATAGTAAACATATATGTTTAAAAGTGATCAGCATGAAAAGACCTTCAATTTGAGTACCAGGTTGAAGGTCATCGGTGACCTTTGACCTTGTTAGCATATAAACCCAATAACCGTAATAGATAGCTGAAAAATTATATCAGCAAAAATGTTCACCATGTCAAGGGCTACATATGATTCATTTGGACCGAGGCTCTCCGGTGACTCCCCAAAGAGTTATTGCCCTTGACGCGTTTCGGAAATAGGTTTTTTGCGTATAACTTTTAAACCTTTACAGATAGTATGGTCATGTAACATATCAAATTTATCAGTAAGAAGAGACCTTCAATTTGATCCCAAGGTCAAAGGTCATCGGTCAAGGTCATAGCCATTTTTTGTCTTTTTATTGTAAAAAACAGTCATTAAAGCTGTTAGAAAAAGAAATCAAATATATTGGACACAATGTGCATCTCATCAAGAAGATTTCAAACAGAAGACGTAACAAAACATAACATTGACGGAGAAAGACCTTGCAATTGTTCTCTGAACAATTGTCTTTTTAATTCTTCTTCTTCTTCTTCTTCTTCTTTTCTGCCTCATTTTCAGAAAAATGGTTGGACATATCCTTTTCATATTTTGGGACAAAAGTCGGGACCATGTCTAGTTGATAAGAAATAGGGAACGGTCGAAAATCTTTTTCCGTTCACGAATTTTCGCCCAAAGTCCGAAAAACACTGTTATGGGATAAACTCAGAAACCATAAGAGATAGCTGAAGAAATGTAATGGCAAAAATGTTTGTTAGGTCATGACGGATCTTCGTTACATTTGGACTGAAACTGTACGGTGGACCGTTCATGAGTTATGCCCCCGCATAGGTGATATGTGTTACATCTAAAAATACCAAGGTCAAAGGTCATTGATCACTTTGAACTTTGACCTCAGACCTTGTTATTGGATTAACTCGGAAACCGTAATAGATAGCTGATTAAATGTAATGAAAAAAATGTGTGTCTTGTTGAGATCTACATTTGTTACATTTGGTTCGAAATGATTGGACCAACTGTTTTGGGTCTATGGACTAAAAACCGATTTTTGATGTCCGAATTTGTGTTTTTGTCTATAGCTCAAATACCATTGAAGATACAAACATATATTCAATACAAAAAATAGTCTATGAATCAATAATTAGAACATTATGACGCAATACAGGGAAAGACCTATCAATTGTTCTTCGAACAATTGACATACTAGTTATTTTTTTTTCCGCCAACTTTTAAACTCTTCGGCCCAAAACTGTACGCGACATGTCGAATTGAGCTTTCGCACAAAATACCGGGCAGACATAAACTTTTCGCAGTCAAGGGCCACATTGGGAATTTTGTTCCGTTACGGAGTTCTTCCCCTTTTCACTAAATACCTTGTGATCACTTAAACTCGAAAACCGTAAAAGATAGCTGATGAAGTGTAATGGGGAAAATGTTCGTTAGGTCATGTCGGAACTTCATTACATTTGGTCCGAAACCGTGCGGTATACTTTTTGGGGGTTATTGTCCTTTGAAGATTTTCAATTTCCGTCATCGCTCAAAACTTCTAAACGGTTAGTCGTAGAGAAATGGGACCTTCACCATTATTCTTAGTTGATATAAGTTACATCTAAAAATGTCAAGGTCAAAGGTCATCGGTGACTTTGACCTTTGACCTTACCCCTTGTTATCGCTTAAACTCAAAAACCGTAATAGATGGCTGAAAACATATAATGGGAAAATGTTCATTATCATGAGACGCAACTTTGTTATATTTGGTCCGAAGAGATTCGACGACTCTTTATATGAGTTATTGCTCTTTGAAAGATTTTGAGTTTTCGTTAAAGCTAAATACTCCCAAACGATAAGTCTTAGAAACCTGAAACCTTCACCATTGTTCATAAGTCATATATGGCCATCTAAAAATGTTAAGGTCAAAGCTCACCGGTCAAGGTCACCGATGACCTTAAGCCTTGTTATCGCTTCAACTCATAAACCGTAATAGATGGCTGAAAACATATAAAGGGAAAAATGTTCATAATCAAAAGTCGCAACTTTGTTACATTTGGTCCGAAGAAATTTGACGACTCTTTATATGAGTTATTGCCCTTTGAAAGATTTTGAGTTTCCGTTAATGCTAAATATTCCCAAATGATAAGTCGTAGAGACTTGAAACCTTCACCATTGTTCATAAGTCATATATGGCCATTTAAAAATGTCAAGGTCAAAGGTCAAGGTCACGGATGACCTTAGGCCTTGTTATCGCTTCAACTCGTAAACCGTAATAGATGGCTGAAAACGTGTAATGAGAAAAATGTTCATTGTTATGAGACGCAACTTTGTTACATTTGGTCCAAAGAGATTCGACGACTCTTTATATGAGTTATTGCCCTTTGAAAGATTTTGAGTTTCCGTTAATGCTAAATACTCCAAAACGATAAGTCATAGAAACCTGAGACCTTCACCATTGTTCATAAGTCACATATGGCAATCTAAAAATGTCAAGGTCAAAGGTCACCGGTCAAGGTCACCGATGACCTTTTGCCTTGTTATCGCTTTAACTCGTTAACTGTAAGAGATAGATGATCAAATGTATTTGAGAGAATGTTTGTCTCATTGAGGTCTACATTTGACACTGGGGTCCAAAATGATTGGACCATTCATTTTGGACCTATGGCCCAAAAACCCTTTTTCGGGGTCCGATTTTAGAGTTTTTTGCCTATATCTCAAAAACTATTAAAGATACGAAGAAACTATAAAGAAGATAAATTGTTCAGTTCAATATGGCCGACAAAATGGGGTCAAGGTCAAAGGTCAAGGTCCTTAGCAACAACGTTATTTGCCATAAAAGTCCTTAGCAACCATAGGCAAAAAGTTTCGTAATGTTGTAAAGAGGAAATGAGTCCAAAATTTTTGGACCAACCGCTATGGACCTAGGGTCCGTAAACTGTTTTTCGGGGTCCGAAATAGAGGTTTTTTGCTTATATCTCAGAAACAGTAAGAGATAGACAGAAACTTAAAAAGCAAAAATGTTCAGTTTAATATGACCTATAAAATGACATCAAGGAAAAAATTCCAAGTCCTTAGCAACATAATGAAATCCTTAGCAACCATATATTTTTATAGTATATTTTGGAAACTGTGATAGATAGTTGATAACATGTAATAAATAAAATGTGTGTTTTATCAAGATCTACATTTAATATATTGGGTCAAAAATTATTGGACCAAGCGTTATGGACTTAGGATACGAAACTGTTTTCCGGGTCCAAAATTGAGGTTTCTTGCTTATATCTCAAAAACTGTAAGAGATAGAAAAAAACTTTGAATTGCGAAAATGTTCGGCTTTATATTACCTACAATATCACATTAAAATCAAAGTTCAAAATCCTTAGCAACACAATGAAATCCTTAGCAACCATAGATTTTTTTCGTGATAAATGATTTAACCCGTAAACCGAAAGAGATGGCTAATGACATGTTATGGGGAAAATGTTCACTTTTACAAAATACAACTTTGTTAACGATTTAAAATTTTTTGTTCAATGATTTAACTCGTAAACTGTAAGAGATGGTTGATGACATGTAATGAAGAAAATTGTTCTTGTTTCATCAAGCCAAACACTTATTACGAGACTTTGCTAAAAATTTTCTTCGGGTAGACCTACATTTGTTCTCTGAACAACTGACTTATATTTTTCCTTGTTTTTTTTTTACTTTAAAAGAAGGCATAACTATCGCAAAAATACAGCAACTTTCGGAGAAAAAATATATGTAGGTGTTCACTTTATAATATATGAAATACATATTTCTGAAATCAAAACATAATGAAAACCTCTATATCATAAAAAAAAAGTACCTCTTTCCTAATTTTCACAAAAATTCCTTCAAACATCGTTTTATCTCGGCATCTGGTAAGTGTTCTACTACTAATTCATCTATCCATTTAACTAGTTGTCTTAGTTGTTTAAATGAGTTGTTCATTAATACTGTGAAAAAAAAACTATCAAAACTCTGGTATAAATCACTTTTGAAGTGTAAAAAATTCTATTGAAGTTTTAGATATACTAAGTACACCAATCAGTTCAAAAATCCATCGACAGTTATGATTTTCCACACTTTAAACAACCCTTCCACATAATTTGATTAAATCTAAATTGGGACAACTTTTCAAATGGTCTTTTAAATTTTCTGGTCCGCAGTTCATTTTTTCCTAACAAAAAGCAAGGATTCTTCTCTAATATTAACTACAATAATTATTGTTTCTGGACATGGCATGCTATGATTAATGCACTCAACTTTTGCTGGACAACATTTTTGTTCGTTTTGGCAACACTATTTATAAACAGTTTATAGTATTCCCATGGGTTCAAATTGTGCACCTCTTACTGAAGATCCTTTTCTGTTTTTTTTTATGAACGAGACTTCATGAAGAAACTGAACCATACAAACAGTGATAATTTTTTTTTAATTTTCAATGATAACAGCAGGTATATTTACTTACTATGGACAATCCAGTTTTTGAATTATGTAGACATCATTCACCCACGAGAACTAAAATTAGATAAAGTTAACCATGATTCCAAATACTTTCCTTTTCTGGATTTAACTATTATTAAATAAAAACTAAAATATATCATAAAAGGGATGTGTTTGAATTCACTTTTTACTAATTTCCCCTTTCTTGACGGCAACATTCCTTTGGCTCGATCCAATGGGGTGTATATCTCTCAACTAGTACGATTGGCACTCGTTTGTTCTACACTTGACGATTTTAATGAACATTACCTTACTATCACAGCCAAATTCTTACAACACGTTTACAGATTTCATAAGTTGTTGAATACCTTTAAGAAGTTTTATAAAAGATATGAACATTTGGTATCTAAATATGGCGTTTCTCGCAAACAGTTTATTACTAAGGGTATTTCTAATCCTCATTTCTACGCAAACGTTAAGAAATTGCAAGAAACTTATTTAAGATCCGGAAGGCTGGACGTTACTTGCATTCTTTACGTAATAGGGGATATCGACAAGATACTCTTATTGCATCCGTTAAATTAGCTTTGAGACCTAGTGTACTTTTTATACACATACTGGTCTCTCATTGATACTGACGATGTCTGAAAAATATGATGATTCTTGACCAAACCAATGGGGAAGTTTTTAGTTTGATTTTTTTCGTAGACGACAGTGATTGTCAAGCAGACTAGGCTTCTTGAGCTAGCCGACAGTGTAGTGGCGAGCACCCTTTGACCCATCTTCCAAAATTACGTATTGTCATTTTCTCCCCTTTCAATATTGTGGTCATGGAGTTAGTAGTCTACCTGTATTTGATTTTTTTTGTATGTTTATTCAACTATGGGAAAACGGGACAGACAAACGGAAGGTTTTGGTACCCATAAACTGGTCTAACCCTACCGATGGCTTTTGCTAGTGCCGGTGAAATATGGTATTTTGACCTGCGCGGTAAATCGACCCAAGGGTCAAAATACCATAGAAAAAAATGGCCCGTGGGTCACTTTTTTGCATGGAATTTTGACCCGTGGGTCACTTTTCAGCCGGAGAATTTTGATCCCCTCATAGAAAAATGACCTTCCCTAAGACTAAATTATAACATCTATCTTATTTCAAAGGGTAGGTCAATTTCCCATAGCTTCTTAAAAAAAGGTCAGAGACCTGCAGAACAGTATAAATGTATACAGAAGTGTACCAGAGTCATAATTCAAAAAAAAAATAAAGGCATATTCTTACCATTTTATACCTCGTACTGACGCTGAGTAGGGGTAGGTCATTTTCACATGGGGGTAGGTCAAAATACCATGGACTGCTAAAATATGATTTACAACTTGCAGAACAGTCTAAATGTATTCAGAAGTGAACCAGAGTGATAATTCAAACAAAATAAAGGCATGTCTTTATATTTAATACAGAGAACAGACCTTGAGTAGGGGAAGGTCAATTTCTCATGGGGTAGGTCAAAATACCATGGCGTATGGAAATATGATTTGCAACTAGCAGAACAGTCTAAATGTTTACAGAAGTGAACCAAAGTGATAATTCATGCAAAATCAAGACATAGTTATATATTAAATACGAGAACTGACCATGAGTAGGGTGAAGGTAAATTTCCCACGGGGGTAGGTCAAAATAACATGACTTGTTGAAATATGATTTACAACCTGCAGAACAATCTAAATGTATACAGAACTGTGCCAGTGTGATAATCCATACAAAATATAAAGGCATATTTTTATATTTAATACCGAGAACTGACCCTGAGTAGGGGGTAGGTCAATTTCCCATGGGGGTAGGTCAAAATACCATGGGGGTAGGTAAAAATACCATGGCTTATGAAATATGATTTACAAGCTGCAAAACAGTCTAAATGTATAAAGAAGTGAACCACAGTGATAATTCATACAAAATAAACATGATAAAAGCATATTTTTATATTGAATACCGAGAATTGACCCTGAGTAGGGGGAAGGTCAATTTCCCATGAGGGTAGGTCAAAATACCATGGCTTATTGAAATATGATGTATATAGAAGTGTATCAGAGTGATAATTCATAGAAAATAAAGGCATATTTATGTTTATTACCGATAACTGACACGGAGTGGGACTAGATCAATTTCCCGTTTTTCCCAAAAGTCAAAATACCATGGCTTGTTGAAATATCATTTGCAACCTTCAAAATAGTCTAAACGTATACATACGTGTACGAGAATAATGATTTGTACAAAATTAAGGTCGATAAGATATACACCGTCATTAAAGGGGGTAGGTAAAATGGCCAATATCCAATTGATATACCTCAAAATATAATGGCTTGTTGAAATATTTGGAATGAAATAAGAAAAATATTTTTTTTAGAATTATTATTTGCAAGTTATTTTTTTATTTGTTTATAAAGTTAGAAAGTCAAATAAGTGGTGTCAATTGATTCATTAAACGGCTTTTAGCAATGACAGTTACTGTATGACATTCAAACGGTAGTTTATCTAAATTACATTGTTTGAAAATTATGGTTGATATAATTCTTACTTATTGTCAAAAATAAGGCTTTGTACCACAATGATGAAAGCCAAAAAAAAAGAAAAACGATTGATTCACTCATTAAAAAAAACAAACAAAACATCCTATCATTTCTTTTATTCATCTCTTATGTCTATTTATTTCTTCATTCATCTCTGTATTAAAAAAAAATTTTTTGATTATTTTATAAATGGAATTATTTCAAGCTTGTGAATTCCTTTATTTATATGCATATTTTTATAATATTTATTTATTTATTCATTTTATGTGATGAAAAAATATATATAAAAGTTCATTTCCACAAAAAATGGAATTAAAGAAATGTGTAATTAATTATAATGATATGTAGTTGTAAATGTACCTGCACATTGACAGGTTGTTTTTTTTATTATTATTCTTTTTCTTTTTTTAATTTTGAGGGGGGTTGTTTTTTGGTTTTTGGTTTTGTTTTTGTTTTTGGTTTATTTTTTTGCTTTTAATTTTTGTTTGTTTTGGCAATTAATAATAACTAAGATGTACATTGAAATTTGATGAAACCATGTACAACTGTAGACTAAATAATAGAAGTTCAAATCTCGGCAGAATTGTTCATGAGAACATCCTTTTCTTGTATATCAGTGTCAGAACTTTATAACCATACCAACTTTCGATTGCTTGACCAATACTACTCATGGAGGATATTTGGTAATTACACAATAATTACACAATCCATAATATTTTGACCCACCTCCAATGGGAAACTGACCTACTCATTACTCAAGCTCAGTTCTCGACATTATAGAAATATGCATTTATTTTAACGAATTTTCACTCTGGTACATTTCTGTATACATTTAGACTGTTCTGCAGGTTGCAAATCACAATTCAACAAGCCATGGCATTTTCACCTACCCCCATGGGAAATTGACCTACCCACCCCCACCCCACTAAGTGTCAGTTCTCGTTATAAAATATAAAAATATACGTATGATTTATCATTATTGCAAACTTCTGTTGATATTCTGCAGGTTGAAAATCATATTTAAACATGCTATCTCAATTTGACCCCCCTACTAGGATCAGTTCTCTGTATAAAATATAAAAATATGTGTTTATTTTGTATTAATTATCACTTGAACACTTCTGTTTACATTTAGACTGTTCTGAAGTTTGCAAATCATATTTCAACAGGCCATGGTATTTTTACCTACCACTAAGTGTCAGTTCTCGGTATATAATATAAAATATGCCTTTAATTTTGTCTGAATTAGCACTCTGGTACACTCCTATTTACATTTTAACTGTTCTATAGGTTGATTATCATGTTTTAACAAGCCATGGTATTTTGACCTACCCCCATAGGAAATTGACCTCCCCTCAACTTGGCATCAGTTATCGGTATAAAATATAAAAATATGCCTTTATTTTGTATTAATTATCACTCTGGTACACTTCTGTTTACATTAAGACTGTTCTGTGGGTTGCAAATCACATTTCGGCAAGCCATGGTTTTTGACCTAACCCCATGGGAAATTGACCTACCCAAATTTTGTGTCATTTCTTGATATAAAATAATTAAATCTGCCTTTTTTTTAATTCTTTCAAAATTTTTAATTAATTATAGGGAGGTGTCAATTTTTGAAGGGGTTCAATATACCGCAACTAAAAAATGACCAGCGGGTCAATTTACCGTGCGGGTCAAAATACCATACAGGGGATCAATTTCCCATGGTGCGGGTCAAGTTACCGCAGCTAAAAATGGGCCCGCGGTTCGATTTACCGCGAGGGTCAAAATACCAAATGACACTGGTACCAAGTCCAGCTGTCCCGAGTTCCTATCGTTGTTTACGTTTGTCTTTTGTCTTATTCGTGTTTTTCCTGTGAAGTTCCTTAGCAGATTGTGCTATGCAATTATAATTTTCAATCATTGTAGGTGTTTCCTGTTATCCATATTTTACATTCACTTTCCAGTACAGCCCATTCCAGACCCATTCTCAACCCTTTAAAAAGGGGAAAATAGATAATGCAATGAACAAATAAAGGGATATGTACATATTGCTGAAATAAAAACATGAGTCCTCTTTCAAAGTTATCGGACAGTAGCCAATCCCAATCATTATTGCTTTTTTGTTTTATATGTGTGTTTTTTTGTTTTTTTTCAAATAGATATTGTTAACACTAAATAAAAAATAACATGATCCCTTTTCTTCTCTATAATTTCAATTTTCTTGTTTTCCGTATCTATTTCAATCAATTTCAGAGCACCAAAAATATAATGCTTATTTTCAAAAAAAAATATTTTGTTTGTACATGTTAAAAAAAAATAAATATTTTTTTTCGCGCAAAGCGCGTAAAACATTTTCTGTGCAGAAAAAAACCATACCCCCCCCTTTTCAAGTTAAATGGTCGGTCCCTTATAGCGGGGACCAAGATTTTTTGTTCAAATCGGCTTTCAACGACCGACGCAAAGTGATTGTGAAAAATTACTAAAGCTATGCCAGGTAAGCTAAAGTATTGGAGGATATGGTTTACCAATATTCAAATATATCAAGCTTTCAAATTTTACAATCGAATTTGACTGCTTACTTACCTACGAATTGGCACATTTCTGTAAAAATAGCGTGATAAAATGGCATGAATTGATAATAAAACTACTTTTTGATCGTCAACATTCAAGCGAAAATGTCCTTGCTCTTCAATAATCTCCAGTTTGACTTCAAAGTGGAGATATGATTTTGATTATTGAAAAATATAATTTGTACCGAAACCTGCCATTTGCTTAATATTACCATGTATTTATAGGTATTTTGTCCCATGTACATTTACTCCATATCCCTTTATTTGTTGAAACCTGCCATTTGCTTAACATTACCATGTATTTATAGGAATTTTGTCCCACGTATATTTACTCCATATCCCTTTATTTGTTGCAACTTTTAAAACATGGAAACGACTCTGTGAGTAAATTGTTGGAAAAAAATATTCACCTGTTGAGGGAAAATATTGATTTCAATTTCAGAATCCAGAATGTCAGGCAAATAAGCATTTTTGTGTCCGGTAGTAAATTTTCTTTTTAATTATAGTTTATGGTATATATATGTAAAGAGCGGGTAGAGAATGCATATATTATAATATACTACAGACAGTGTAAGGAGCCAAAAATACCACAAACAAGTAGGCATGCGTGGAAATTTTAACGAACTAAAATTAAAAGTGTGCAGCATATTCCAAACAAACCGTTTCTGTATTTTTCAGGAATGAATGCTTCATCTTAAAATGAAGATGTACTACAATGATAGTCATGTCCTCACTGATTACTACAGAACAGTGGCTGCTGAAACCCCGGTTTGGTTCCATACTAGTACTGGGGTTATTTTATCAATCGGAACTCTAGGTTCTATTTTTACAAATGGATTAGTGCTTATCGTCTTCGCTAAAGACAGAAAGCTGTTAACTAGAATAAATTCATATATTGTTTTATTGTGTAGCTTGGCTATTATTATGGCTCTATTTGGCGTACCTATGGTCTTAGTGTCCTGTTTCAAATATTATTGGTTTTGGGGTGAAGTAGGATGTCGGTACTATGGCTTTCTAATTTCATATTGTGGATTTGCAACCATGTTGATTTTGACCGCGATTTCTGTGGAGAGATATATATTTGTCGTACGGAATAATCTTTTAGCGCGACTCCCAAATGCTTTCAAAGCGTGGATTATTTGTATTTGTATGGGAGTGCCACTAGTTTTTGCGTTATGTCCTTTGCTTGGATGGAACCAGTTTGTTTACGAAGGAGTTGGTACTTCCTGTGCAATTGATTTGATTGGAGAAGAAAACAATGGAAGATCTTTTGTTGTAACATTGCTGGTCGTGTTCTTTCTGATTCCAGTTTCAGTCATGACCTTTTCGTATGGATCTTTGTATGCAAAGGTAGGTAAAGCTTAGTAGAAAAGTATGAAATATGTGCAGGTATCAAGTATTTGTTTTGGTACAATACCTCAGAAAAAATTGAGCTTCGGCCGTCGAAAACATGATAATCATCAATTTCTTGCAACTGATTGATTTTATTTCTCTAATACTAAAATGATAGGTCTTTTAATTTCTCGCCCATTGCGGAACTTTTAGTCAATACTGTGGCGTATATATTGTAGACTGTTTTGTAACTCCCTACAACACATTGGTCATGGTTGTGAAAACAATGCATATTTTCTGTTGTTTCCATGTAATTATTTGTTTAAGACACAATATAAATTATTAAAGTTTTTTTTTAGGATAAGTTCAAAATGTTTCGATCATTCATTTTCACATCTTGGAGTTTTTTTTTATCTCAATAGATAAGTTCGTGGAGATCTCACCGTTACAGTTTGATCAATCACAGAGCAGATGAAATGTTAACAAAGCAAATCAAAAGTCTTTCGGGTGGTGCTGATTTATAGACTTTTCGTCTACCGTGTTGGAAATCAATGAACTTTCGATCTTATGATTTGATTCATTTTCTGTGCTAGAGGCCGTCTTGAACCTACTATGAGATAGGAGTGTTTGCTTTCTGTTGAAGGCCTCATTGTGACTTCAAGATGAAGAACAACAATGAAAGCGTTGTTCCGTTTGCTTTATCGTACCATGTATTTGTAGGCATTTTGTTCCATGTACATTTACACCATATCCCTTTAATGTTAACATAATTTTTTTAAGATGATTTACTGTTACTACATTTATGATCTTTGTAAAGTGCAGTCCCCCTTTAATGATATACCCTAGTGCATTACTGAAGAATCACAAACAAATTGTAGTAATTGTATCTTGTATAACTATATTTAAGAATTTATAAAAGTAAGTGAGAACCGAAGCGTCAATCCAAAACGAATAATCAAAGGGAAACAACAAAGAAACAGAGGCACAACATGGGTACGGCACAGAAAAATAAATAAATAAACACACAAAGATGAACAACGCGGACCCAGTAAAAAAAAACATGGGTGAGATCAGGTGCTTCGGTAGAGTAAGCCTCTCCTGCTTCTTATAGGACATACGCCGTGTTGATCGTGTCAAATCAGGTAGTAAGATCAAATCCGGTAGAGGAAACAACAATTAATTTAAATGGAAATATCTGTTGTCCTCTAGGAAATAGTCATTTTATTGTTTTTTCTTGTGCAGTTCCCTGATGGATTGTAACTCGAATATAATTCAAGCCCTCTCCGTATTTGATTCTCTCCTTCTACGAGGTTAATGTAGCGATCGTAGTGGGTGGAACATAACGACTGGATTATTCGGTTTAGGTGGATTGTGGCATGTGATTGTAATGTTCGGCAATTGTATGTGTTTCATGCTATTCTTTCTTCATTAATCCTATAGCAGTCCAATAGATAGGAAACAGGGGAAGATAAAAGGTACATGAAAGGTAGCAAAGTTTCTAGAAGATTCCAAAGTATTGATATACTAGTAATACATTATGTTTTTTGTTTTCATTTTATAGGTTCTTAGAGAATCAAAGGCGCGCATAAGATCCACCTTAAATAATACATCAGTACACAACCTCAATATGGAAAAAGAACTGTCAGTGACGATCTTTTTGATAACGGGTAGGTTATTTATATGTCAAAATATTGACGTCTGATTTCAAGGAAACTTTTGCGGTAGTTAATGGGAAGAACAAGTCTTAAAAATAAGGATAGATGTTTTGTTTCACATATCTGGTATAATGTCTTTAAATCTCCAGGAATATGATATTGGTAAAATGATAAGAAACGATGTAGTTTGGACATTGCAAGTATACTCTCTTAAAAAGGTTTACATAAGGTAGAAGGAAACTTGAATGGCAAATTAGAGTAGTGAAGTAAGTGAGAACCGAACCGTCAGTCTGAAAAGAACAATCCAAGGACAATGGCAACGTCGGAAAAACGAAGAAACGAAGACATAACATGAGCACGGCACAGAAAAGAAAATGAAGACACGCACATATACAAAAATGAACAACACGGACCCAATAAAAACCATTGGTGAGATCAGGTGCACCGGTAGAGTAAGCATCTCCTGCTTCTTATAAGACACCCGCCGTGTTGAACATGTTAACTCCGGTAGTAAAGTCAAATCCGGTAGAGGAAAATCAAACTTTAGTGGCAAAGAGAAAGATCTGTTGTCATCTGGGAAATAGATATCTCATAGCGGTCCACAAGATCGTGATGTCGACTGTAAAACTTCTGTAGTGATGACCTCAAGTTATGGGCAACATACCCTTGCTTAAGTAGCCTATTTGTAAGCAACCGAGCTCTATCAAGGTAGTCACTGTATCGACCACTGGCCCTTGAGTAGAGAATGAGTTGGGAGATGTAAACTCCGTATGCTGGTGCTTTTGGAATGTTGCTACAAAGAAAGGGGAAGTTGACTATTGGAAAAGTGAAGTCATCGCATTTGTCATATAGCCTAGTTTGTAGTGTACCTCTTTTGTCAATTTCAAGATGAAGGTCAAGGAACGAGGCTAATGTGGAAGTATCTGTAGTATCCTTAATTTCTAGCTCTTTTGGGTAGATAAGATGAAGAAAATCACCAAAGCGAGGATTGTTTAGTGATAAAATATCATCTATATAACGGAAGCTGAAATTAAAGATGAATCCTTATATTCTGCTGAAGTGAAATATCCAGGTAAATCCTGCAATTTGATTGGTTACCTTGACAGGGGATATGAGACCGTATCCCCGTGGTAGCAAAATCACAATTTTTAAACGCTATTAAAAGAAAAAATATAGCACTTCTAGCAGAATATAAAAGTTATTCGGGCTTCACAGGGGATACGGGTTCATATTCCCTGTCTGTGTCGTATAAATATGAACCCGTATCCCCTGTGAAGATTCCCGAATAACATATTATGGGTGCTTTTTATTTTTCTGATCATGATCTTTATCCTTTTATGAACATAAACATGATAGAAAATTCTGTCAAAATGGTATATCAAGATCATGTTCATTTTAAGAATGATCATTTTCTTGATCACACTTGAACATTTTTATGATTAAGACCGAAAAACGCAGACAACAATATTTTATTCAAATATGCCTTTTTAGAGCCTTTAAAACTCGATATCTACCTATTTTTGTAAAATGAAGAAAAAAATATCTTTAATATGTTCAGAATTTCTTACGCTTATAGAAATAAACATTTGACCGCCATCTTTGATCAGAAATGATCAAGGGTCCTGCAATGATAGTTTTATTTGATAAGCATGATCATGATCAGGTTTTTAAAATGCAATTATCAAAATCTCGATCTTTGATCAAGAACATGATCAAAATAAATTGTTTATTACCGCAACGGTATTTGTGTCGTTTTCGTTTATGACGTCATCAGAATATTGGCGTGTCAGGAGAAGGTGGGACTGCTGACCGTCGAGAATCGTATACGGCGCTATCACTCACTGTGCATGTTATTTCAGACATCATTAAGTGTACATAAAAAGGCAAATTTAGAATAAAATAAGATATATTAAAAGTATTCAGAAAAAAGTGTGCTTGGAATTTAGAATGTCGATGGCCCGGCGATGAAAAGTCGGATACCTTGTATTGTTTAATCTCCGAGAGTCCGAGCATCAGTATACAGTTATTGACTGGGTCCGAAAACAACAGCTGTTTTGTTTGACCCGAGGACTGAACTGTTGCACGAAGCCGAAGGCTGAGTGCAACAGTTTAGTCAGAGGGTCAAACAAAACAGCTGTTGTTTGAGGACCCAGTCTATAACTGTTTTGTTATACCTTTTCATGTTCAATGAATACACTCCATTTCATCTGAATACAATTCACGTCGCCAATTTGGTTATGCAGACAACAGGAGATCATGTGATGTGGGCGTGATATTTTTGAAACCAGATCGTTTTTTGGTTTGATAAATAAAACAGACAAATTGTCGATATTTTCCTTCAATGCATTTATATAAGGTAAATATTATAAGGTATAACACGATCTCCTGTCGTCTGCATAACTAAATTGGCGACATAAATTGTATTCAGATGAAATGGAGTGTATTCATTGAACATGAAAAGGTATAACAAAACAGTTATAGACTGGGTCCTCAAACAACAGCTGTTTTGTTTGACCCTCTGACTAAACTGTTGCACTCAGCCTTTGGCTTCGAGCAACAGTTCAGTCCTCGGGTCAAACAAAACAGCTGTTGTTATTGGACCCAGTCAATAACTGTATAATGTGATATGGGCGTGATATTTTTGAACCAATCAAAATAAGGCAGGTGGTCAACAGATCGGTGTCGGTCAACAGACTGAAAACTGTTGACTGGTCAACAGATCGTTTTGTGGTTTGCGAAATAAAACAGACAAATTGTCGATATTTTTCCCAATGCATTTATATAAGGAAAATATTTGCTCGTCCGCTCGCATAAAGGGAACATAATGACTTTTCAAATCTGTTGTTAAAGTAGTAGCTTAGACACCACATTATTGAGTAAAAAACTTGCACATTCATTGATTCCTTAAAAAACAAACAAACAAAACAAATACACAGTAGTTTACAGAATAACGTTTTTTTTTTTGTTTTTTTTGTTTTTTTTTTTTGCTCTTTCTCACCTGATTTTCGTTGTTTCTTTTCAATGATGGTGTTGTGGCAAAAATGAAAGATGATACCAAGCTTAAAATTAAAAAGTCCCTCAAAAAGAACATAATACACCTAAAATTATTAATTTTCTCTTTAGTTGATATGTTTTGTTTTGTTTGATTCTTTACTAACTTAGAAAAGGGTATAGTAGTAAATGAAAAAAAGGAACGGCTCATTTGTGTAACCCTTTATAAACACCGATGATCTAAATCACACTATCAGGCGCGTAGCTCCCTTTACGCAAAAAAAGCATTTGTTTGCACATTATTTTTAAAAAAAAAAAATCAAAAATCAAAAATTAAAAGAGAGAAAGAAAGAAAGAGAAGTAAAGAATGTAGAAAAATAACTACAAGTCTAATCATATTTTCGCCTAACCCTCAACAATCCATCAATAACCATAACCATAACCTTATTTGGGACAAACTAGTACAGTGCTGAATCATGGGAACATGCGTTATTGTATATACTAGTGCGTTTAATCATTAGAATAAATTCTGGTGCTTACTGGTAATTCATTATAGGTAAAATGTATATACCAAGAATACTTTCTCTTTCCTTGAACTAGTCTACCCTTAATAGTAAAGGAATGCTGAAATTCGCACATTGTCTCCACTGAATTTGTGTATTGACGATCGATTTGTTATCACCAAAGTAATTTCCATGAATTTGAATCCTGTTAATGGCCGTTCCGACAATTTATAAATGCCTAATCAAAGCAGATATAAAGCAAAACGCTTCCAAAAAAAGAAAGAAACAATTCTGAGAACAAATAATTCCATGAAATTGAAATCCATGAAATTCCATAACAAATGATTGATTGATTGATAAGTTTTACGTCCAGTCAGTGAACAATATTTTAGTACGAGAACAAGTTACTCAATTCAAATAATTATATGTATTTAGAAAGTCATTAAAGTGGGAGGGACAACAGAGGTAACAAGTTGTGATTGCCATTAGAAAACGGAAGAAATGGGTAGGGGCAGGAAATTTAGCCTTCAGTGATTTTACGAAAGGATATGGAGTAAATGAACATGAGACCATAACACATATGTTTACTCTGCCTTTGAACGTGAAATATAGACGGGTCTTTATACTGCATGGGGCGTGGCGCTTTTCCTTGACTACAATGGTTCGCAGTTAGGCTATTCGCATTATAACATGACTACCCCACATTCCTCTATTCACCACATGGAGACGCGTCTGGCAGCTCTGTAGCCTGAGCCCCTGAAAACAGATTCAGGTGGCGGGAATAACCAAACTCGGAATAATTAGCTATAAACCATGCATGAAAATAGCAATGAACCTTGGTGTTAACAACAATTAGAAATATTTTAGACCGAAAGCCTTTCACAACAATTTGAGATTTACAATGTTGTAAGTTCCATATTTCCATCTTCGAAACATTCAAACCATTAAATACCTCACTGAATGTGTGACGGGTGCTGTATGCAGGACAGGATATGCTTACCCTTCCACGGCACTTGATGTCACTCTCAGTTTCATGGGAGTTCACACTGTGAGTGCCTTGGTTTTGAATGTTGTGTTTTTTATTTCTGTGCTTTGTAGCTGTCTAACGTCATTGTTTTCTGTGTTCTCGTTTTTGTCATGTCTTTGGGCTTCGATTATTGTAAATACCACTCCTTTGTTCCTTCGGTGTTCTACTGCCGTTGTTTCAATGTGATGGGCTTCAGGGGGCTTCACCACTAGTCCCTACCAAGCTCTACCATGTAACTATTTTACTATTCATGTACATAAAACATTCACGCATCCTTTCATAATAAATGCATACCAATAGCAAACACATCCTTTTGAAATAGCCATATATATATATATATATATATATATATATATATATATATATGTAGACACTAAACTTACACTAGTAACACGGGAATTTTATTATTTACTACCAGAAAAAAATTTATAATGAGTATCTGTCTTTTACATATAGCTCTATCCTTAGATTTTGGATTTTTTATATATTTTTTTGTTTCTATCCACATCTACATGGTTATAGCGCTTTATCAGATTTGACAACTTTTGGATTACGGTCTTCCAAATATTTTGGTTTGATCTGCACTGGAGAGACACCAACTGTTGAAATGGCAATATGCAAAAACTAAATATACAGTAATTTCAGTATTTTGTTATTTATTCACACATGATTCATTTAAAGTTGCAGTTACCTGAGACTGTCAGTATTTTTGTTTTCTTTGTGTGTTTCGCCCAGCTTATTTTTTCTAGGGTATTTTACTTTTATATAATCCCCTTATAGTCAATATTGAAATTTTGAAAAGACAATTTGATTTTAAAAACGGGGGGTCCTGGGATTTTCACCCGAGCCGGGAATTTTTTTGGCCCGTTTTTAAGGCAACTTTTTTCCCATACATTATGCTAGAAAAAAATAGTGAGCAAGCCTTTCTTTTGTAATGGGCAACGTGAGGCCAAGCTGATTTTTTTCAACCATATTGCTGTTCAGACAATTTGGTAGGCAAAAAACCCGGTCAGAATTCTTTTTTCTAAAAAATCCCCCCTTTTTTGTTTTTCATATGTTTAGCAACTATTTTTGCTGGCCATAATATTTCATGCAAAAAAGATATTGCCAGAACCTCGGTTTCAAAAATTAATTTAACCCTTTCCCTGTCCATTAGAACAAAAAGCCTTGGTCAACAAAATCTCCTACCATAGTGTATATGGGAAAAATAATCATTGGATCGAATACACCAATGTACAGTTTACATTTGTATATCAGTGTAAAATGAACTTTGCTTTATACGAACCTTTGCAAAAATAACACAGGCTTTACGAAATAATGCAAATCTTTGAGAAATAACGCAATGTACCTCTACGGAATACCGCAAAACTTTGTGACACAGAACAAAAATTTGCAATATGACACAAACCTTTGCTTAATTAATAAAGCAAAATAATAATAAAAAAAAGTTTGCGTGGCGTTAATACGTTTCCGTAACTTATGGCCACTTTACGGGAACGTATTCTCTTAAGAATTTTGTGAATCTTATCCGACACTGTTTTAACGCGTTATAATACCAAAATAAATTCTTGATGCAATTTCACTCTTTTTGATAATAGATTTAGCCAATGACAATGTTTGTGGGTTTTAGTTAACGTTTGTTGTATAGTCCACCCAGAAGCAAACTTATCAAACTGCCATTTGGAGGAGCAATGTGTATACACTCGCAAATAAAATTCTCAGTGTCCATCGAATATAGTATTATGTTACCGAACACTATAATAATGGACATAAAAGGCTATTTACAGCTATGTTTGACTGCTAATATATCAGAAAACATACAATTGTGGCATATTTTAATTTCATTCTTAGGAAGTGCCCGTTTTAATGTCTTACATGATTTTCGATAATATTTGAATGACCCAGCAAACAAATAAAATTCACGGCTAGATAGCCATACTTCTCGTACGGAAATCATTGATTATTTTTACATTCGTACAGCTTTATTTTTAGAAAAACGAAAACAGAAAACGTTTAAATACGTACAATTTGACTGCAGTAGGAGAAAAGACGTTTTACTTTTGCATAAAAATGGTCCAAAACGTCGCTTAACGTCAATGTAAAAAACGCACTATTTCTTTCCCGCCATTTGCATTTTTCATGCATCTTTTTTCCTAATTCGATGACCCCATTTTTTTATTTGCTTATTTTGTACAATGTAATAAGAGGTTTTCTCTGCCAAAATATGAACAAATTATTATTGTCAGTTTTTCTGATATATCGATTTTTGCATTAGCAGTATAGAGGGAAAAAATGGCGGGAACTTATTTTTTGGGCCTTTGCTGAATTGCATACTTAAATAATTCATTTTTTTTTATAGAATTGTTCAACCTTTCAGTTTTCAAGGTTATCAAAACAGCGATAGAAAAGCAGAATTCGCCAGCATGTCACACAGAATTGATACAATAAAATGAAAACAATCCCTCATAATTTTGAGGAAAACGTGACGTCATAGATCGAAAACGAGGTCAGTGACCCCTCTTTCTTATTAGTGAAAATATGAGGGCGTCCAAATATCTGCTAGTGGACAAAGTTTCATTAAATTCTTATTTTCAGTTTTAATGGTGGGATTCATCTTTAAGGGACCGACCATTTAACTTGAAGGGGGGGGGGCCATGGTTTTTTTCTAGAAAAATATTTTGGGTCTGATTTTATGTGAAAAAAATATTTTGGCTGCCAAAAAGATGAAAAAAAAATTTCTGAATGAGGCTTTCTGCCCAAAAAAATAATGTTAATTTTGAAAAAAAATATTTTGTTGATACGCATGCAAAAAATAAATAATTTGTTTCGCGCAAAGCGCGAAAAAAATTTNGGCCCCCCCCCCCCCCTTCATGTTAAATGGTCGGTCCCTAAAGGACTGGGCCAGTTTTTTTTCAATATTTTGAAGAAGCCCTTCGATGAATTCAGCTTCATATGAGTGGAGAAATAGATGGCTAAAAGATTTGAAAGAAACTCATGAGTACTAAATTATTATTTCATTTGTATTACTTGATAAATTTTTCAGATCTTGAAATTTAGAACAACGTTCAAACAAACAAATACAAATCAAACATTTATTTGCTTTTAATTGAATAAAATATGCGCATTTCGACAACTTATGTCTCTTCAGTACAGATAAAATCTAAACGTTAGGAAGGGGATTAACTCAAAGATGTTCAAAAACTGATAGAGAACAAATAACCAATATGATCTAAATGTAAAGCATAAATCAACTAATGACAGAGCTTTGCATGAGAGACATGCTCCTTAGGTTTCAACAAAATATACGGAAAATTTAGATATAACAAGGTTCGAAATAGAATCGGCTTTCGGGTCAGCACTGAAGTACTGACTACTGGGCTGGTGAGTACCCTCGGGGATCAACAGTCCACCAGCAGAGGCATCGACCCAGTGGTAACAAATAACTAAATAATTTACTTTCTGCATATGCGCATTTCAACAACTTTTGTCTCTTCAGTTTAGATAAAATCTAAACATTTGGAAGACCATTCACTCAAAGAAGATCAAATACTGTTAGAGAACAAATAACCAATATGATCTAAATGTAAAGCCAAAATCAGCTAAGGACAGAGGTTTGCATGAGGGAGATACTCCTTAGGTTCAACACAATTTACGAAAAAATTTAGATATTGCAAGGTTCGAAATAGAATCGGCTTTTGGGTCAGCACCGAAGTATTGACTTCTTTGCTGGTGAATGAGCCTGAAAATGTATTTTAATTGATATGTTAGTATTCATTTTTGTTATGACAAGAACATTTAAACAAATATTAACAAAAATATAATAAGGATATGGAGTAATTCAACATAAGACCAAAACATATATGTTTACTCCAACTGCAATTATTGTGATGAGCTGTATGGTCATTTCGGAAATTAACTCCTTATCAGCAGCACTAGAACCCAAACATAGGAATTTAATGTTTAAAATGCATAAAACCAAATTGAACTAAAACTGAGGTTTAACTCCCTCCATCGTAGTTTTGTCCTCAGCTCTATTTGATATAACTGATTATTCGGATTTACATAAATTTAGATAATAGTAATTGAATAAAGTGTACACATGAGATATTATTTCATGTACAAGTACACCATATCTAAGAAAAATAAAGAGCATACATCTCTACCACGGGGAATTGTTTTACCAACTCCACACTGCAATAAAAGACAAAATCCTGTGTTAAATATTTTCTTCGAGAGGATATGGAATAAATACACATAAGACCATAACACATATGTTCACTCCAAATACAATAATTTTAATGAGCTGTATGCCCATTTCGGAAATTAATTACTCGTCAGCTTTTGTTGTATGCCAGAAAGTAAAATATTATTTTTTGATAAAATCATTTTCAAGTGTTTGAGGTCCACATCCTTTCCCACAAAATCTTGACAGATTTGGCTTATATTCCCTCGGCTACTTCTGTACACAAGCAGCAAATTAGTGAGGCAATAAAATCAATCCGGCAAAACAGTTTAGACGGGTTAGCATTGATTCCTCTGGTTGAATCTGCTCAAGAGAAACAGTCCTGAAAATATAAATGATGAATGTCCAAATCTCAATGACTCATATTTTTT
>MJUU01004486.1:33328-50506 GCA_002080025.1 Modiolus philippinarum | reverse complement strand
ATAAGTATAGTTGAAACAAGTTTTGAATGATAATCGTGTATCGTCATAATATTAATTGTAAATGTCGACAATTGGATGTCAAGACATATCATCATGTGCCGTCTGCATTTGTATGAAATTGACAGGAATCTTCAATTATAAATCTTCATTTCTCCTTGAGATATTCTGATACAGTTCAGATCAATAGCAGTTTCTAGTCAGTGTCAGTTTCCTAAGTAAAATGCAAAAATACCGAAGTTGCATAAAAATAGTAAATTTCGTTATGCTGTATGCAGAATATTTATGGACAACAACCTAACATGTTCCTCTACGTTCACAGATAATAATGATGAGTCGAAACCCGGGACTGAATGCGGACCACTTCGACAACACGACGTCGGTTTATATCGTAGTTGTACCCATTTGTGCCGACTGCGTTACATTAAAGGTATATCAATGCTTTGGAAAGCAGACGGAAAAAGCACTGCTTATGAAAAAAGGGATATAGAGTAAATGTACATGGAACAAAATCCCTATAAATACATGAGGGGGAGCCGGAGGGGGTCTAATCCCGGAATCCCGACTTTATTTTTTTCTTACTCCCGAAATCCCAAACTACAAAGAAACTTAAAGATTGGTGATATCCCGGTTACCGGTGAAGTAATTTCCCGAAATCCCGGACTTCAATCATAAAAATCCCGAAATCCCGGACTTCAATCATAAAAATCCCGAAATCCCGAGCTCAAAAACATCTAATCCCGACGTCCCGAAATAGGGCCGGCTCCCCGATTATTCAAATGGAACAACGCCTTTTTTTTGTTGTTTTTCATCTTGAAGCAACCATGAAGCCTTCGACAAAGAGCATCACTCCTACTTCATACTAAGTCCAAGTTCATATTTGTTTTCACTGAATCAAATGATTCTGCAAGAAGCAAATCTGCTAATGAGATTCTTAATCGAAGGAAATTGCTACAAAAGAACTGCGTTATACGATGAACTAGGTAGGATTCATACTAGCTTGATAAACCACTGACTATCTCTTCTTATCTACATCATCGCAATTCAGTAGCTATAAACTTATTTTCTGTGAGCAATTTTTCCAGTTATAGTTATAACACGAGGACGTAGTGTGTCTGTATAAGATCATCCAGACGGCCTCCGATGGGTTAGCTGATACAGACACAACAAGTGCGAGTGTGATACTACTTGTAATTACAACCAAGCTTATATATTATTTGAAGGAAAACCGATACACACTCTTAAAAATATTTTCATGCTTTTATTGTCATGAAATAAATATTCTATACTATAATAATAGTAATATATATCCTAACTGTGTCCCACAAGTTAGAGTTGTAGTACTGTGTAAATCGTACTACAACGAGCTTGTATCTTGATTGGCTACATAGTTTGTCGATTGAAAGCGGAGAAAATTGACTGAGACGTAGCGCGTGCGTTGTTCTTTCCCGCAAAATATTTTCGCGCATTTCGTGCAGCAAAAGTTTACTTTTGTGCAGAATGGCGAAGCTACCAGACGTAGACTTTTTGTACGCTATCAATGAAATTGATTATTTTGCATTGTCCCAGGCCTGTGAGCAAATAGAAAAGGAACATTTTGTCGTGGAAACCCTTAGTGAATTATCAGTGGAGAACGATAATGAAAATGCCGCGTTATCCCAGTGCTACGACGATGCAATGGGGGTATGTGAATTCGCCGATTTACAAAATGTAACCCTTTCACAGCTCATGAACACATACGATACCACAGATTCTAAAGATTTTGGGAATTTTGCGATGGATATAACTACAGACATTAACTCTGATGAGACCAGTCAAAGATTTGGTGATCCCGTAAGCGACGAATTTGTCAAAACACTGATCGAAGACCAGGAAAACCGAAACACGAGGAAAAACACTAATTGGGCGGTTGGTGTATTTCAAAAGTGGAGGCAGTATCGCAACACCGGTGTAAATCGAGGTAATCAAGGATAATGTGCTTATGAACTCTTTTAATAGTCTCTCATAATTCTTATTAGAATGGCACTTTTATATTGTCTTATTGCATCGTTTAATAATGTAATGTTTTATCCTATATGTTTTATGTATCTGTATATAAATGTTATAATTATGTTGTTGTATACAAGTGGTGAGACTCTAATAAAATATTGAATCTGAATCCGAAATTAACCGTGATGACCCATGATCAAATGAACTTTTTTCTTGGTAGATTTGTATTAGAAGCACGTAAGCAAGATGGAAGCGAGTACCCACCACGCTTATTGTACTACATAATTTGTGGATTATTACGTTCTCTACGGGACAGTAATGTCCATGACAAGAACTTTCTAGGTATGAAAGACTTCCGATTTGCAGAATTTCGTAAGATTCTTGATTCTCGAATGAAAGAACTGTTGAGCAGAGGCCTGGGAACGAAAGTTCGAAAAGCCGACCCAATTTTGCCAGAAGATGAAAATCAAATAAGAAAAAGGGGGTTTTGGAGACCACAGTAGCGATGCACTGCAGTTTACAATGTTTTTTTATAATTGTAAATTGCTCGGTTTGCGTGGATATGATGAACACCACGATTTAGACTGTGATCAGTTTTGCGTTTGAGAAGACAGGACTGGAAAATATGTAGAGTTTACTGGAAGATCATCAAAAACCTACAAAGGAGGATTGGCACATAGAGAACTAACCAACAAAAGTATCAAACATTATTGTGAATCAGGTACATGTTATTTCATTTTGAAACATGTTCATATGGCTACATAAGTATTTATTTCATAAATTATAAAATCCGCTCTAAATTAATACCTCCTAGCTGTATTTTTACCCCGCCACACGTGGTGGCGAGGTACGTATTATGTGATACCCTCAGCCGTGTGTGTCCGTCCGTCCGTCCCTCGAAGGTTTCCGACTGATAACTTTTGAACAAAATAACACAAGGTCTTCAAACTTGGTATGTAAGTTGTTTACCACAAAATGCATGTAAAGTATAATTTTGGATTCAGTTCTGGAGTTATGTCCCTTTTAACATAGGGATTTTTTTACTTACATCTGACTTGCACTTCAACTTGTACTCTTTCAATTTAAATTTTGGACATGTTAAAAGATCTTACAAGATTTTACTAGCACTTATCACTATCGACCAAGTGCGAATCGACGTGATCATTATGACAGTAATATATGCGATTTAAAATCAATATATGCGATTGTTGAAAATAAGTCATTTTACAGTCGTTAACATTATAGATTTTATAACAGTAATAATTCCTTTATCGGAATCACATCTATTGTTTCGACTGATAATGATCCCGTCGATTCGCACTTGGTGGATTGTTCTTATAGGACAGTTTTCGCAGCGATGATATAACTGCTTATTCAGTAGTTTCATTGTACAAAAAACTTCCATTTGTTTCGTTTTACGGTTCGATTTAATTAAAAACGCTTAGTTCGTGAAAAAAAAACAAAAATATAATTGTCACTGTTTCTAAAAAAAAATGGATAACCGTTTAGCTAAGAAAACGAAATATATAAATAGATACAATAACAAAAAAAGACATACAAAATCATAAATACATAATGTACATGTACGGAAAAAATGTTGGTTTAAAAAAACAACAAAAAACATTTTAATGATGTATTTTTAATGATTTATAAACCAAGACATTTTTTTTCTTTTCAGGAGATTGATGCATTGCTGACTTTTATGATAAGTATCTCCTTGCTCTAGGAAAGACGGGAAGGTTTTACAGACGCCCGATGATCGGAACAGGAGCACCAAAATACGGGAGTCAAACCGTTGGTATTAACAAACTTAAAACTATGATGAAAGAGATCGCTGAACGGGACGATATTAAAGGGAACTTTACAAATCAATCAGGAAAGAGAACATGTGCAACTCAGTTGTACATGTCCGGAGTTGCGGAGCAAGAGATAATGGCGAGAACAGGCCACCGTTCTGAGAAGGCTGTTTGGAAATACAAGCAATCCAGCAATGAAATAAGCAAACAAGTCTCTGCTGTGCCGACATTAAAACGAAAAGCTGAAAAAAGGGAAGAACCAATGCAGTGTAGCGATGTTATGTGTGGGAAAAAAGATAAAATACGCAACCGAGTCCGATGATTGTGACGTTCCCATGCGGGATTTAACAAATGGTGCAACTTTCAATAATTACAATATTTCGTTTAAATTTTAAAACATTGAAGTTGAATTTCAATAAATTCGGAGTTTACATTCGTGGAAATATTTTCTGTGATTTTTAAGACAACTATTTTGTTTATTTAATATGTTAAATATACAAAGGAATTGTGCAACAAGTATGAATTATGTTTTATCTTTATTTTGTTCAACACCAGCGATTTACAGTATTGTGCATATTCGTTGCAAGGAAACCGGCTTTGGTTGAGATTTTTTATCTAATTCAAGGGCGGTTTTAATTTAAAACATATACATATCTGAACCAAAACCGATATTGTTGCATCATTTATGTGCATCTTTTACAGAAAAGTCGTATAACAACAGTTTTATTAGAATGTTTTAGTATGGGCTGGCCATACTACAACAGGTCAAATTCGGATGTTGTAGCACTCTTAAGCTCCGCCCCTTGCTGGGTTATCAGGATTTATTGAACACTGAACTTCAAAGAAAAATTTGAAACATCATGGTACAACGATGCTTTATGTATGATTTTTAACACGGTAAATCCGACGAGTTCGTGATGAAATAGGTAAGGCAGAAGACGACCCTGGTTCGAATACAACTATGGACTATGTTTCATGACTATTTTTCAACGTTATAGAATCTTTATCTTTAAAAATAATTATGGATAATAAAACGTGAACAGTTCTCATGATCTGGCTTAGAAAATAACAAAAAGAGTAAAAATATCCTTTGTTCTTACTTTGGTGAGAATTCTGGGGTGATTCGACTCAGATAACCCCTTCCAGAACAAAAGAGCTGGGATGTTATAATGATTGAAATCAAGCGAGCTGACATTGCTTTTTATTAGCTCACCTGACCCAAAGGGTCAGTGTGAGCTATTGCTATCACGTGGCGTCCGTCGTCCGTCGTCTGTCCGCTAAACTTTTCACATTTTCATCTTCTCCTCTGAAACCACTGAAGCAAATTCGACCAAACTATATAGGAATGATGTACTAAAGGTCCTTTAAAAAGATTGCTCATTTCGTTCCGATCCGATAAAAAACATGGCCGCCAGCGCGGAACTTAGGTTTAACATTGGACCCTATGGGAAAATTCAGATTTTCTTCTTCTCCTCTGAAACCACTGAAGCAAATTCGACCAAACTTTACAGGAATGATGTACTCAAGGTCCTAAACAAAGATTGCTCATTTTGTTCCGATCCGATAAAAAACATTGCCGCCAGCACGGAAAATAGTTTAACATTGGCTCTATGGGAAATTCATATTTTCATCTTCTCCTCTGAAACCACTGAAGCAAGTTCAACCAAACTTTACAGGAATGATGTATGGAAGGTCCTTTACAAAGATTGCTCATTTCGTTCCGATTCGATAAAAAACATGGCCGCCAGCGCGGAACTTATGTTTAACACTTGACCTTATGGGAAAATTCACATTTTCTTCTTCTCCTCTGAAACCACTGAACAAATGCAACCAAACTTTACAGGAATGATGCACTAAAGGTCCTAAACAAAAATTGCTCATTTCGTTCCGATCCGATAAAAAACAGGGCCACCAGCATGGAAAATAGTTTAACATTGGCCATATGGGAAATTCATATTTTCATCTTCTCCTCGGAAACCACTGAAGCAAATTCAACCAAACTTTGCAGGAATGATGTACTTAAGGTCCTTAACAAAGATTGCATATTTCATTCAGATCCGATAAAAAACATGACCACAAGCACGGAACTTAGGTTTAACATTGGACCCTATGGGAAAATTCACATTTTCTTCTTCTCCTCTGAAACCACTGAAGCAAATGCAACCAAACTTTACAGGAATGATGTACTAAAGGTTCGTAACAAAGATTGCTCATTTCATTCAGATCCGATAAAAAACATGGCCGCCATCGCAGAACTTAGGATTAACATTGGACCCTATGGGGAAATTCACATTTTCTTCTTCTCCTCATAAACCGCAGAAGCAAATTCAACCAAATTTTACAGGAATGATGTAATAAAGGTCCTTAACAAAGATTGCTCATTTAGTTTTGATCCGATAAAAAACATGGCTGCCAGCACGGATGATAGTTTAACATTGGCCCTATATGGGAAATTCACATTTTCATCTTCTCTTCTGAAACCACTGAAGCAAATGCAACCAAACTTTACAGGAATGATGTACTAAAGTCCTTAACAAAGATTGCTCATTTCATTCAGATCCGATAAAAACATGGCCGCCAGCGCAGAACTTAGGTTTAACATTGGACCATATGGGAAAATTCACATTTTCGTCTTCTCCTCAGAAACCGCTGAAGCAAATTCAACCAAATTTTACAGGAAATGATGAAATAAAGGTCCTTAACAAAGATTGCTCATTTCGTTCTCATCCGATAAAAACATGACTGCCAGCGTGGAACTTAGGTATAACATTGGACCCTATGGGAAAATTCACATTCTCTTGTTCTCCTGTGAAACGGCTGATGCAAATTCAACTAACTTTACAGGAATGATGAACTGAAGGTCCTTAACAAAGATTGCGTATTTCTTTCTGATCCAATAAAAAACATGGCTGCCAGCACGGAACATAGTTTAACATTGGACTCTATGGGAAAATTCTTATTTTCTTATTCTCCTCTGAAACCGCTGCAGCAAATTCAACCAAACTTTACAGGAATGATGTATTAAAGGTCCTTAACAAAGATTAGATTGCTTATTTCGTTCCGATCCAATAAAAAACATGGCCACCAGCATGGAACTTAGGTTTAACATTGGACCCTATGGGAAAATTCACATTCTCTTCTTCTCCTCTGAAACCACTGAAGCAAATGCAACCAATCTTTACGGGAATGATGTACTAAAGGTCCTTAACAAAGATTGCTCATTTCATTCAGATCCGATTAAAAACATGGCCGCCAGCGCAGCACTTAGGCTTAACATTGGACCCTATGGGAAAATTCACATTTTCTTCTTCTCCTCAGAAACTGCAGAAGCAAATTCAACCAAATTTTACAGGAATGATGTAATAAAGGTCCTTAACAAAGATTGCTCATTTAGTTTTGATCCGATAAAAAACATTGCTGCCAGCACGGAAGATAGTTTAACATTGGCCCTATATGGGAAATTCACATTTTCATCTTCTCTTCTGAAACCACTAAAGCAAATGCAACCAAACTTTACAGGAATGATGTACTAAAGGTCCTTAACAAAGATTGCTCATTTCATTCAGATCCGATAAAAACATGGCCGCCAGCGCAGAACTTAGGTTTAACATTGGACCCTATGGGAAAATTCACATTTTCGTCTTCTCCTCAGAAACCGCCGAAGCAAATTCAACCACATTTTACAGGAATGATGAAATAAAGGTCCTTAACAAAGATTACTCATTTCGTTCTGATCCGATAAAAACATGACTGCCAGCCTGGAACTTAGGTTTAACATTGGACCCTATGGGAAAATTCACATTCTCTTGTTCTCCTGTGAAACGGCTGATGCAAATTCAACTAACTTTACAGGAATGATGAACTGAAGGTCTTTAACAAAGATTGCGTATTTCGTTCTGATCCAATAAAAAATATGGCTGCCAGCACGGAACATAGTTTAACATTGGACTCTATGGGAAAATTCTTATTTTCTTATTCTCCTCTGAAACCGCTGCAGCAAATTCATCCAAACTTTACAGGAATGATGTATTAAAGGTCCTTAACAAAGATTGCTTATTTCGTTCCGATCCAATAAAAAAACATGGCCGCCAGCACGGAACTTAGGTTTAACATTGGACCCTATGGGAAAATTCACATTCTCTTCTTCTCCTCTGAAACCACTGAAGCAAATGCAACCAAACTTTACAGGAATGATGTACTAAAGGACCTTAACAAAGATTGCTCATTTCATTCAGATCCGATAAAAACATGGCCGCCAGCGCAGAACTTAGGTTTAACATTGGACCCTATGGGAAAATTCACATTTTCTTCTCCTCAGAAACCGCAGAAGCAAATTCAACCAAATTTTACAGGAATGATGTAATAATAGTCCTTAACAAAGATTGCTCATTTAGTTTTGATCCGATAAAAAACATGGCTGCCAGCACGGAAGATAGTTTAACATTGGCCCTATATGGGAAATTCACATTTTCATCTTCTCTTCTGAAACCACTGAAGCAAATGCAACCAAACTTTACAGAATGATGTACTAAAGGTCCTTAACAAAGATTGCTCATTTCATTCAGATCCGATAAAAACATGGCCGCCAGCGCAGAACTTAGGTTTAACATTGGACCCTATGGGAAAGTTCACATTTTCTTCTTCTCCTCAGAAACCGCTGAAGCAAATTCAACCAAATTTTACAGGAATGATGAAATAAAGGTCCTTAACAAAGATTGCTCATTTCGTTCTGATCCGATAAAAACATGGCTGCCAGCGTGGAACTTAGGTTTAACATTGGACCCTATGGGAAAATTCACATTCTCTTGTTCTCCTGTGAAACGGCTGAAGCAAATTCAACTAACTTTACAGGAATGATGAACTGAAGGTCCTTAACAAAGATTGCGTATTTCTTTCTGATCCAATAAAAAACATGGCCGCCAGCACGGAACATAGTTTAACATTGGACTCTATGGGAAAATTCTTATTTTCTTATTCTCCTCTGAAACCGCTGCAGCAAATTCAACCAAACTTTACAGGAATGATGTATTAAAGGTCCTTAACAAAGATTGCTTATTTCGATCCGATCCAATAAAAAACATGGCCGCCAGCACAGAACATAGTTTATTTTGGTCATATGGGAAATTCACATAAAAACATGGCCACCATGCAGAACATCAAAACCCTGCTGTTCGGCATTTTGTCAGGTGAGCGATACAGGCTCAATGTCTGAGCCTCTAGTTTTCAATTCAAACAGAAAGTTTCCCATCTTTAGGGTCCTCAAGTATAAGACCAAAGTCATTATCTCTATCGAAATCGTCTATAAGTAGATAAAAGAAGGAAGTCTCTGATGAATTTGATCTTTGTTGTCTCGATGTCTCACAATGATTTCTCCTCAAAAGCTTTTAGAATATTTTCTATATGATACCTTCCCATGGATATATAACATTGAAAGCCACAGCAAAGAATATAATGCTTTTCAGTGATGGAAGCAGAATCCGGGCATATATCCTTTTGAATTAGCACAAGATCATTCTATTACACAAAGGTGATTACCGGTATCGTTGAATAAAATTGTATTTCGTTCAGGGAATAGAATTGCCGATAAAGATGCATGGAGCAGGGGCAGTGCTGATGAACACATGACATTAGCATTAACTGTTTTTCATAGTTGCATTATTATTATTGAACAAGAGTTTTTAGGTTCAAATATTTTTGACGCTCGTATGATTCAATCAAGCCCGAGTTCCCATCGTTGTTTACGATTGTCTTTTGTCTTATTTTTGTATGCAGTTCCTTGGCAGATTGATACAATCATATGATACAATCAAGCCCAAGTTCCCATCGTTGTCTACGATTCTTTTTTTTTTTTGTGCAGTTCCCTGGCAGATTGTAGCATGTAATTGTAATTTTAAGCCGCTATTGCAGATACGTTTGATTATCCCTTTCATAGCATTATTAATTTAATGTATGTTTAAAAAGGGAACCCATAACTGTTAACCAGTGAGTTACAGCAATTAAAGAAAAGGATACATATTATTAAGGACCTCTTGCAGCAGCAGTTGGCATTTCCAGCAGTAACAGTGTCTCAAATAATCAATGAAGGGATATGAAGTAAAGAATCTGATATAAAAAGTCTCTACAAATACACGGTAAAAACAAGCAATGGAACAAACGTTTTCATTGTTGTTCTTCATCTTGAAGTCACAATGAGGCCGTCAACAATGAGTTTTGCTCATACTTTACATTAAGGTCAAGATGGCCTGTAGAACCGATTTGAGCGTAATTCATTACTAGTTGTCGGAAGCGGAATCCATAGCTAAATACAAATATAAGCGGATTGTAGCAAACTCATTATAGTAGTTTTTTGAATGTCATGGATAAGTGGCCTCCAGTCCTGTTTTGTCCCCTCTGTTTAAATGTAATTTTATTTGTATGTGACAACTCCGATCTACAGGTTTCTACTAAGAGTTTCTAATTATTTGCGTCATCATATTTTTTTTCAATTGGATAGGAAATTCGTTGTGCTTGAACGAAACAATGGTGTATTTTCTAATAAATTAAACAGATATATGCTAAAAAAAATGAGTCGTTGATTTTTACAAAAACTGTGAATACACTTTTAGATTAAAAAGTTGGGAATATCTATAGGAAGCACGCCACAGAAAAGAAAAAAAAATAAACAGATGAACAATTCGAACAAAAATGGAAACCCATGCTTGAGATCAGGTGCACCGGTATTGCAAGCATTCCTGCTTCTTATAAGATACCCGCCGTATTGAACATGTGAAATCCAGTGGAGGAAACAACAATCGTAAGCTTTTAAAAGGAAAGATCTGTTGTCATCTAGGAAACAGATATCCCAAAGTGGTCGATAAGATTACAAGATCGTGATATCGACGGTATAACTTCTAAAGTGATGACTTCAAGTAATGGGTAAATTATGGTTAAATTAGAATGACAAGTACGAGAACAGCACTGAATTCAGATAATGTCATTCCTTCCGTCTAAGTATCCTTACCATGAAGCCCTGTTCATGTAAATAATCCATATTAAAATTTTATCTTTTTTCATTTCAGGTCTTTTCCTTCTATGCTGGGCACCATACGCATTTTTACTGCTATGGAAAATTGCTAATCCTGGGGAGGACATTTCAGCCATGGTCATGATGGTACCGTCAATGTTGACGAAAGTTGGTGGAATTTTTACACCATTGGTTTATGTAATGAAAAATCACAGCTTCCGGAAACAGGCTTTTAGTATATTCCGTTGTAAAATAATTAACACAGCAGTTCACCCTAACGTCACTTTGTCACTCAAAATACAAGACACGGCTCAACCGAAAACACCTGTTATAAACTCTTCCATAAAAGGAAAATTAACGATACCTGAGGTAATCTCGATGCAAACGAAATCAAACTGTACTAGTTCGACCTGGTGTTAAACATTTCAGATGTTATTTGTTCGAATTCTTATTAGTTTGTGACATTACTTTATTTGAATTTCATAATTATGACAACTTCAAAAAAGAAAATATGTAAGACTCGATTGACCAACTTCATTTAAGCATCAAGATTTTTAAGCAAAACATATAGTCATACTAAATACCGAAGTAACTGTAAATTCATTTTCCGCATATGCGCATTTCGACAACTTATGTCTCTTCAGTGCAGATAAAATCTAACCGTTTGAAAGACCAAAATCAGCTAAGGACAGAGCTTTGCATGAGGGAGATACTCCTTCGTTTTTTACAAATTTTACAAAAATTTAGATATTGCAAGGTTCCAAATAGAATCGGCTCTCGGGTCAGCACTAAAGTACTGACTACTGGGCTGGTGAATACCCTCGGGGACTAACAGTCCACCAGCAGAGGCATCGGCCCAGTGGTAACAAATAACTAAATACCGAAGTTTCTGTGAATTTATTTTCTGCATATGCGCATTTCGACAACTTATGTCTCTTCAGTGTTTAAAAGTGTTTGATTCTTTCTCAAGATATAGATTTGATCAGCCACCTTAGTGTTTTCCTTTGGTTACAATTAATCTATTAAATCTAAAAGCCAGATGTGTCAAATGTTTGCATTTCTGATAAACAAGTCAAACGATATAATTTAATAGATATTTCGTCAAATCAAAATTATAAAGTATTGTTAAAAAAAAGCTGTTGAATTTTCAAAATGAATAACCTCTTTGCGTGATATCAATCTTACAAAATCGCTTTAACTTAACGTATTAAAAAACACAACACATAAAAAAATACTAGACCTTGTAAACAAATATTGTCAATATATTGACATATCGATTAGCCGAATTTATGTACTGAAGTAGATATATATAAACATTTTTTTCATAACATATTAATAATACTTCGAAATGTTTTAGAAAAGAATTGAATTATTGTTTATGTTTCATACCACCAAAAAAGAAAATCTTAAATAGTTCTTTTAATAATATCAATGAACTATCGATTTTGCTATGGTATTGAGAAACAGTCGTGCATTCCAAGTAATTAAAATGCACACTGTTTTAAAGTAAACATCTGAAAAGTCTCTGATTGCACAGTTTTTATGAATAACATAATACCGAAGTTGCTGTTAATTTGGATTCTACATATGCGCATTTCGACAACTTATGTCTCTTCAATGCAGATAATATCAAAATATTGGAAATCTATATGATTAATGATAATGCGTCGTGTTGTTCCTTTCCTCTAATATTTCAGTGTTTTTCTGTCGGTCCTAGTATTTTGTAAGTTAGTGATGAATGAAACACATATGCAGTAACTCTAATCAATTTTGTAACGAGCATCAATCATGGTCTTTGTTGTAATTGTAATGTTTTCATTTGGGCAATTTTCGATGTTCTCTACCTGAATGGTAGAATGATGATTCCATATCGGCCAGTTTTCTCGCTGCAGCTACCATTGCGGTCCGTTCATCCAAGCTGATTAGCTCGAAGTAGTTTAGTGGTGATTCCTCGTGTTAACAAGTCCGAAGGATTTTTCATCAGTCGGGTAAAAATTCAATTCACTCTCTGTAAGTGATTTGATTTCCTTTAGTCCTCAACGCTTTCAATGTTTTTGACGGCGTGATGCAACTAAGCACAATCTGACTGTCGCTCCACATAAGTTTGTGTTCTGTCGGTATACTTCTTAGTAAAAGATTCGCTAACCTTGTTCCTTAAAGTGCAGCCATTAGCTGTAAACGAGGTCAGGGGATCGTCATAACAGGAGCTATTATGCTCTTTGCCATTAGTGATTGGTTTTCCGTAACTAAATAGGCACACGCTCCGTCTTCTTGCTGACTTGAATCTACGAACATGTGTGACAAAGTTTGGTCGATTACCGTTCCTTCATATATTTTGCATGGAAATAGGGATAAGTTGACCTTTATGAAAGGATATGGAGTAAATGAACATGAGACCATAACACATATGTTAACTGCAATAATTTTAATGAGCTGTATGGCATTTCGGAAATCAATTCCTCATCAGCAGCACTATAACCCAAACAAAGGAAATCCATAATTTCAAAAAATGTTTAAAATGCATAAAACCAAACGAATTCCGAATAATCAGTAATATCAAATATAGCTAAGGACAAAACTACGATGGAGGGATTTAGTCCTTCGGTTTTAGAATTTACACGATTCTAGATAATAGTAATTGAACAAAGTGTACACATGAGATATAATCTCATGTACAGTTACACCATATCTATGAAAGATAAAGAGCCTACATCTTGAATTGATTTCAATTGTCAGCTACTCTGTCAATTTCTCATTTTCTTTGTAGTACATCCGAATGTTGAAATACTTAAACTTTCTGATCCTTGTTTGTTCAAATTTACCTTTGTCGCTAGGTTTGGGTGTTAAAGGTGTGTTGAGCGCCTTTATCAAAATGTATATTTGTTTCAAGACTAGTGTCTCCATAAACTTTGTGACTTACTGTTGTTAGCTCACATGGCCTAAAAGGCCATGTGAGCTATTGCCATCACTTGGCGTCCGTCGGCTTCCGTCGTCCGTCTGTCCGTCCGTCCGTCGTAAACTTTTCAAAAATCTTCTCCCCTGAAACCGCTAGGCCAATTTTAACCAAACTTGGCCTGAATCATCACCAGGGTATCTAGATTCAAAATTGTGTTCGATTAGTCCGAGGACCAAACAACATGGCTGCCGTTACTAAAAATAGCACATAGGTGTAAATTGCTGTTTTTGGCAAATAACTCAAAAACCATTACAGATATCAACAATCTGACTGGAATAAAAGTAATCAGCATGACAAGATCTACCTGCCCTGCAATTTTGAAGAAAATCCGAAAATCCGTCTTAGAGTTATTGCCCTTTTTCCATGAAAATTTCAAAATTTTGATATTCTTTATCTTTTATCGCAAAAACTATAACAGATAGAGGTCAACATTAAATAGCAAATATGTTTAGCATATTAAGATCTACCCACCTTGAAATTTTGAAGAAAATCTGACTACCCATATAGTAGTTTTTGCCCTTTATTGGTCAAATTTAAAAATATGATACTTTTTGTAATCAATTTAAAAAATCTTCTCCTCAGAAGCCACTGGGCCAATTGTTACCAAACTTGCCCTGAAGCATCACCAAGGTAGACAGTTTCAAAATTGTGTTCGATTAGTCCGAAAACTAAGCAATATGGCTGCTGTCACTAAAAATAGAACAAAGGGGTAAATTGTATTTTTTGCAAATTACTCGAAAACCGTTACAGATATCAAAAATCTGATCGGGAGTGTAAATTATCAGCATGTTAAGATCTACCCACCCTGCAATTTTAAAGAAAATCCGAAAACTAATGTTGGAGTTATTGCCCTTTTTTGTGAAATTTTCTAAATTTTAATATATATTTTTTTTTATTTTAAAAAGTGTAACAGATAGAGGTCAAGTGTAAATTGCAAAAAGGTTCAAGATCTACCCACCCTGAAATTTTAAAAGAAAATTAAAAAATCTTTGTAGGAGTTGTTGCCCTTTTTAATGGAATTTTCAAATTGTCATATTTTGTCGTCTTTTATATCCATAACTAGAGAAGATGAAGGTTAAATGTAAATTGATTAAAATGTTTTCCATGCTATGACAACTTGTAAACTGGTGTATAAAATTTTTCGTTGACTGCCATTTTCAAAATGGCCGCCAAAAAAGGCGGGAAAATGCAACATTGTCCGATTTCAATAAAACTTGGTTTCCAAATAGATATTGATGTTGCGACTTCCAAACCGGTGTTGAAAATTGTTCATTGACCACCATTTTCAAAATGGCTTCCAAAAAAGGCGGGAAAATTCAACATTGTCCAATTTCAATGGAATTTGGTTTCCAAATAGGTTTTGATGTCGCAAATTCAAACCAATGTTTAAAATTGTTCGTTGACCGCCATTTTCAAAATGGCTTCCACAAAAGGCCGGAAAATTCAACATTGTCCGATTTCAATGAAATTTGGTTTCCAAGTGGATATTCATGTTGCGACTTCAAAACAGATGCTGAAAGTTGTTTGTTGACCGCATTTTCAAAATGGCCGCCAAAAAAGGCGGGAAAATTTAACATTGTCCAATTTCAATGGAATTTGGTTTCCATATTCAAACACATGTTAAAAATTGTTTGTTCACCGCCATTTCAAAATGCCGCCAAAAAGGCGGGAAAATTCAACTTTGTCTGATTTCAATGAAATTTGGTTTCCAAGTGGATCTTGATGAATTTGAAACTGATGTTAAGAATTGTTCCCTGACCACCATTTTAAAATGGCTGCCAAAAAGATGGGAAAATTCAACATTGTCTGATTTCAATGAAATTTGGTGTCCAAGTGGATATTGATGTTGCGACTTCAAAAGTTTGATGAAAATTGTTTGTTTACCGCCATTTTCAAAATGGCCACCAAAAAGGCGAGAAAATTCAACATTTTCCTATTACAATGAAATTTGATTTCAAATAAATATTGGATGTGGTAACTTAAAAATATGGTTTTAAAAATTGTTGTTGACCGCCATTTGCAAAATTATGTCTCAACTTAAAAACTGGTGTTGGAAGTGGTCATAAGCAAGTACATTTTTGTCAAAAAAGCACAACAATGAAATATACTAAAACAAGATTAGACTTTAAATACAGTTCAAAATATTGGTGGTGTTTGAGCTAACAAAGTGTGAGAGACTTAAGTTCAACTGTATAACTTAAAATGTAAGCTTCATTGTGGCAACTGAAAGCCAGGTGAGCTACAGGCTCCTGGGAGCCTCTAGTTTTAAGTACATCAATTACTCTATCCGTACATTATAGATGTCTCCGTAGTCAGTGATTTCTCTTGTGCCGTTGTATTTTTACTTCCTGTGTTGTTATCTTGCTGTATGGCTGTGAGGTTTAGTGTTTCGAAAGTCTTCAAGTAACAGAAAAAGTGCACTTGAAATTCTGCTAAAGGATTCTTAATTTGCGACAGTCAACCACAATTTTCATGGTATACGGCGAATTAGGTAGATTCCCGTTAGATGTCTCAGTATAATTAAGAATGGTTTCATTCTGGTGTAGACTAATGCAAAATGAATCTAAACTTAGCAGTACTTTATATAGGCTAATGTTTTTTTTTTGCAACAAAGTGGAGAATGTAATTTGAAATGGATTCAGTTTATGAAATCTATTTTTGATAATACTGGCCTTGGATATATATTCACTAGTCAAGCCAGTGTTAAATTTTGTACGTTGAAACATATACTTAAGGAGCGATTATGTGACCAGTTTATTCAAAAATTGTTCACTGATATGGAAATGTCTCTGCGTGGGGAATTTTATTCTACATTTAAAACTGAATTTTGTATGGAAAATTATTTAGCAAGGTTGTCTGAATTTCACCGAACAAATATTAAAAAAATCAGAACTAATAATGTGAAATTACCGATTGAAACTGGACATTGGCAAAATGTCCCCAGAGATTAGAGATATTGTCATCTTTGNTCCTTAGTTTTCAACAAAATTTACAAAAATGTGATGAATGTCATGTTACTTTTAATTGTCTCGTCCCTTCAAACTGATTATACAAAAGGAGCAGGACATTTGGTCGAGACAAAACTGACGATATCTACTATTGCTCAACCATCACAGGGCATTTGATATCGCGGTAGGAATAAATTCCATTACTTTTTGTGTGTACAGATGACACTGTGTCTCATGGTAAAATTTAATACCTGAATATTAATTGTAGAAATCCTAGTAAATCAAAAATAAAGGGAATGTTAAAATTATTTAACAGTGGTCTTTTAAAGCGGATATCATTAGTTGTCAATAAATTACAAAAAAATAATCTGATATATAAAATGCTCTCCTGTGTTTTTTTTTATTAATATTATACTTCGCAAGTATTATTTTCATTATTGTTATTTTTATAATTTATGTGTGTGCATATATATATATATATATATATAT
>MJUU01004486.1:10098-33318 GCA_002080025.1 Modiolus philippinarum | reverse complement strand
TATATATATATTAATGTATATGTTTTAGTATACATTTGCTGTCAATCTACTCTTCTTGTCAATTTAATTTAAGTTATTTATTGTATTTTCCTCATGTTACATATTGTATTTTATGTGTCTGAGTGTAAATAAAGAATCTATAATCTATAACCTTTTGTACATAACCACCTGTGGTGTTTGTGGTGAAAATGTTACATAAGTAAGCAATAAAGGGATATGGAGTAAATGTACATGAGACGAAGTCTCTACAAATATGCATGTATATCTAGATTGACAGCTATTTTGTGTGTACCAAAACAATTAAAATTTCTTCTCCTTTACTATGTTAACTCTCGTATCATAATCCATACAGAAAAAAACAGAATTTTTTGCGGGTTGTGCTATATGAGTTGTCAGAATTCTGAGTTTTACTGCACGTTGTCCGACTCCTGTTACGAAACTTGCACTTGGAATAATTGGACACATGTTATCATAGTCAGATCTTGATTCTTTAATTGAGATCTCCTTTTTGATCGCGTCTCTAAGTTCTTGAATTTCCCAATTGCCACTGCCAATTTCTCTTGTAATATTTTCACGGACATCGGGTGGAAGTTTTCATAGAATCACTGGTATCAGTAGCGGATATCTCCTGGCTTTATCCTTGGGACTCCAATCCTCAGATATAAGCTTAAGCTTTGTCGTGAAACGATCTAAATGACTAAATACCGAAGTTACTGTGAATTTTGATTCTGCATAAGCGCATTTCGACAACTTATGTCTCATCAGTGCAGATAAAATCTAAGACTCTCCAAGCTCTCCGTAGGTGCGGGTATATGCAGTAAGGCTCTCATGTAAGCGTTCGTGACTTTGTGAGTTTTTCCGTAGCGCTTTGTGAGAAGTTCTGTAGCTTAGTAATAATTTGCGTTTGTCATAGTCAATCCTGTTATCACATTTGCAGCATCATATTGTAACAAGGATTTCAAATACGAGAACTTTTGTACATCCGTGAGCGTGTTATTATGGTGAATTGTAGATTCGAACAAATTCCAAAAGCATGGGCATTTAAGAATATCCCCATTGAAATTTGACAGAGATGATTTTGGCAGACGGTGATTACTTGAGGACGAATTGCATGTTGATTATGACATATGTTGTATTGGAGGAGATTAATTCTGGTACATTTGGGCAGAATAATAAACTAGCTGATATATCTGGTTTCAAATATTTTGTGTATTTGCGGATTTTATTTTCTAAGTCTAAGTAATACTCATCAAGTCTAAGTAATACTCATCAAGTCTAAGTAATACTCATCAAGTCTAAGTAATACTCATCTAGTTCCAATATCTCGTCTGTGATTTGATCAGTGTCTATTTGGCTGAGTAGATGTTCGTCCAAGGCTTCAAGTGCGATTTTCTTCTTTTCAAGTCCATCGAGTAATAACGAAATTTGTCCAGTGTTCACAAATTCTTCATCCATGTTGATCTCTTCATTAGATCTTTTACAAGGATCTTCGTGACAGCTGCCTTGCCTCCGATCCTCAAAGCTTTTAAGCGGTTCATATTCCTTATGTATGTAATCAAGGTCCTTCGTTACCATTTTTTTTTTTTTGGATAATGGTCTTTGATTCGCGTTGTATATTAGGTTAGAGGTGAATTAAGGCGTCTGAATGATTAATACTCCTGCAATTACTATTATTTTATTTTCAACTTGTAACTAGAGAAACACGACGTCAAAGTATAGCGGCCCTGTCGCGTAAGGCGATGTTAACTTTACCGCGACTTACAATTGCTGATCTTAAAGTATAAATGATAGTAACTATATCCAAAATATTGAGTACCTTGATCCATTAGGTCACAGGGACCATATTCATAACAAAACTTACATTCCGGAGTTATATACAGTATAAAATAATGATACAGAGAAATTTTATTATTCTAAAGAAGACTATGAAAAAATCAGAGATCAATTGAAATTTGCTTGGTCAACTTCTAGGAGGTAAATATACAATAGAAAATATCCCTGGAAAACCTAACACGGCTTTGAAGCAAAATATCCAAATGAAGAAAAAGGGTATTAAAAGCAGACAACCTTGCTATGTCCAGGAGCCAGAATATCATAGAAAACATAGATCGGCAAACGAATACCGAAGCAAAAGCGATGAAAGGTTCCTTTCAAAAATCAAAAGTCAAAAATCACGGCAATTCATATCAAACACATATTGAGACAGCCGGACAAAGACAAAATAAACAAAAGTGAACAGGTATGCCACAAAACTAAATCAATAGCCGTGTGAACCACTACAAAAACTGAGGTATCATCAGGTGCTCCGGAAGGGTACGCATGATCTGCTCTATGCATAGCACCCGTCAGGAGATTGGATAAATATAGGAAATAAAGGGTCAAGATAACTACAGAGAACACTCATTTTCTCATCCTAATTTACTTGACACGTTTGTCTGTAAGCTATATTTACACATTCAAACTCTATAAATTGTCGTGTGTATGAGAAACCTCGGTCGATTATCTCAGTGTAACATTAACAATGAAGGGATATGGAGTAAATGCAAATGAGACAAAATCTCTACATATACATGGTAAAACACAGCAATGGAACAACGCTTTTATTGTTGTTCTTCGTCTTGAAGTCACCACGAGGCCTTCAACAAGCTAGATATATATTCTTAAAGTCGATAATTTTAATTTAAATATCAAAAGAAGGTATTGATGTGCTAATTAAAATTATCTCCACTTTGAACCATACAAAACTAACTTGTTACAGGGAGATAACCGACCGAGGTTCCTTATTGGTCTTTTTTTCAGGTGATCATCAGGAGCGTGTTTAGTAACAGTGATACCCTCTTTGTGTATTGCGACATAAATTGTTTAAAATGATAAGAATCTCTTTAATTTGTTCAGCTCCTTTGCAATGTCCGTAATTGCTTTATATGCATATTTGTCCCATTATTACACAATGTATACAGATAACACGCTGTAATATCTATATGGCAAGCCAAAGCCACAAAAATGAGATAATATAGCATTATCTAAGGTAATGCGATATTATCTGAATTTTTGTGGTTTTGGCACACATTATCAGACTTGTATTATTAGGTTTCCTCATTAACTTTTGATAAGTGCATATAAATATTTAATACGTAGGTCTCTATGAAATAAGTACATATAAATATTTTATACATAGGTCACTATGAAATTATGTGGGAATAATGTTTTATCTGAAGATAACAAAGCAACTGCATTTTTGTGGTTTTGGCGTGCTAGAAAATGCATTATCTATTTTCTTATATCAACCAGTCAGACATAATATCTGTGGTCAAACTGTATTATCAGATTTATGTTACTGTATTATCTGATTTATGATGGATCCAATATGATCCTAGAGAATTTTGGAATTGTAACAGATTTTTTTTATATTTTTCTCGCTTTTTGTTGAGATTTATTCATTTTCCATTCGTAACGAATTTTGTTTCTATGTGTTTCTCTTTGTCTTTGTAAAATTACTTTATGTGAATAAAGTCTTGTCAAATTCAGTCGATCAGAAATTACAGTATCACAATATTCCATCATTAAAATTTCCTGTTTCGACATCGACTTACCTGTGATCGTTACAAGAATGTATATATCTATGTTAGCATAACACCCTCCTAGAATTAATAATCGTAACAACTACAAATTTACAAAGTATTTTTTTCTTTTAAATCCTGTTAAAATTACATACTATATTTTCAAGGACCGAAAAAAACTACAAAGTTATAATATCGATAGATTGTGTTATATTTTTAATTTTCTGTCCCTAAAAATACTCTTCAACAAAAGACAGTTGATTGATTTATTTTTCAAAATAAATATCTCAATATTCCATATATCATTAGAAAGTTCATTTCCTGTTACCTGATAAGTCAGTTCATTACCTATTAACAGATAGGTAAGATAGTAACCTGTTGCCTCCAGATATGGATGTGTTATCTCTGTAATATAGATAATAGTGTTGCACGCAGCTCTTTATAATATGAATGATAATGTGTTGGTAAGGTGAGCTGCAAAGGTAGAATATGTGATTCCGAATGCCAACAGTGATGAAAATCATCTTTTTTTTTTCATCACTGTTGGCATTCGGAATCACATATTCTACCTTTGCAGCTCACCTTACCAACACATTATCATTCATATTATATAGAGCTGCGTGCAACACTATTATCTATATACCTTATGTATCTTACCTGTTGCAACCTTATCCTTCTTCTATCTATTTTCTACCCATCAAATGTTCATCGTGTACTATGTTACAACTCTAGATTTCCTACGAGGAGGAATAACTAGGTTACCGAAAGCTATATTTTATATAGCCTAGGTGGTCTAGTGGTCTAGGGCGCTGGACATAGTGCAGGCGGTGTTGCCATAGATGACAACAAAGCAAGGGTTCAAATCCAGCCGTAGACCTTGCTGGATTTTCCGATGTTAACATGTTTAAAAAGATGATTTTCATCACTGTTGGCATTCGGAATCACATATTCTACCTTTGCAGCTCACCTTACCAACACATTATCATTCATATCTCTGTAATACATTGAGAGACCCATGTTAACAAATTTCTATATTTAATTATTAGTAGGTAATGAAATATTATCTGTACCAAAACCACAAAAAAATCAGATAATGTGGCGTTACCTGCGATAATGCTATATCATCTCATTTTGTGGCTTTAGCGTGCCATTCATCTACCTGTCAATCAGGAATACGCTTGTCTAAGGAGAAAATGCATTAATACGCACCAGCGTGCCTTCTTATATATAAAATTAGCTAAATATAGGGAAGCCAACCCTTCGTGGAGTTGTTTAATTTTTCACAGATCAAATAAATATTTATTTTGTCATGAAAATAACCACCCTACATCCGGTTATTTTTAACGAGTTCGTTTTATGCAATGATATAAAAAAAGGAAAATATGTAATTTAAAGTTTGACTTCTTGCAAGGGAGATAATTTAAACAATAATCCATTAATTTGATTTATTAATTGATTGAAACTTATTTTATTATATAAACATGATAACTGGATTGGGCACAAATTAAACAATTTAGAATTGCCCTTTCCAATAATTACATACTAGATGTTGTCGGAAACGACAGCTATCCCCGCACTCCCTGTTTGACACAGAAAACAGTTATTATACACCCTTGGCATAATTTTTTTCATTATCTTTGAAATCTACCTATTGATAGTCATTATTGTTACTAAAAGAATTATGTGATATATGGTTGCTAAGTAGAATTCCAAAAAATAAGTGGTCTTTGAGACTTTCAGGAAATTAACCAAAATTGGAATAAATATTTTTGAAATCCAGTTGATGAAAATGTTTTTCCTAAACTAAATAAACAATTTAAGTATGGTTGCTAGGTAGAATTCCAAAAAATAAGTGGTCTTTGAGACTTTCAGGAAATTTACCAAAATTGGAATCAAATATTTTTGAAATCCAATTATGAAAATGTTCGTCCTAAACTACACAAACATTTTAAGTATGGTTGCTAGGTAGAATTCCAAAAAATAAGTGGTCTTTGAGACTTTCAGGAAATTTACCAAAATTGGAATCAAATATTTTTGAAATCCAATTGATGAAAATGTTCGTCGTAAACTACACAAACATTTTAAGTATGGTTGCTAGGTAGAATTCCAACAAAAAAGTGGTCTTTGAGACTTTCAGGAAATTTACCAAAATTGGAATCAAATATTTTTGAAATCCAATTGATGAAAATGTTCGTCCTAAACTACACAAACATTTTAAGTATGGTTGCTAAGTAGAATTCCAAAAAATAGGTGGTCTTTGAGACTTTCAGGAAATTTACCAAAATTGGAATCAAATAGTTTTGAAATCCAATTGATGAAAATGTTCGTCCTAAACAACACAAACATTTTAAGTATGGTTGCTAGGTAGAATTCCAAAAAATAGGTGGTCTTTAAGACTTTCAGGAAATTTACCAAAATTGGAACCGCCTTTCAGAATCGTAAGTTATCAGAATTTTGCTTTTTACCAAACACTTGTCAGAATATAATATAATATGCCAAAATTCAAAAAAAAAAATGTGTCTTTGACATTTTCAGGAAACTTACCAAAGTTGGAACCGGAACCAAAATTCCAAAAGCTTATTGCAAATCTATAGACTATATGCAACAATTCTGCATAAAGATTTAGGATGAGGAGTTTGCGTCACATGCCACATGTGTCTAATCCACATCTTTTGGTTTTGTTAAAATTGACATCATGGGGCCTCTTGTTTGCACCAAGACCAATATCAAAAATCCGAAAGCTTATTGCGCATCTACAGACTATATGCAACAATTCTATGACAAAATTAAATCCATAAATCCATAAATGTAGGAGGAGTTTGAGTCACAAGAAAAGTGTGACGGATAGACGGACGGACGGACAGGCGGACGGACGGACGGACAGACGGAGGGTATAACATTATCCCCGAACTTTCTTCGAAAGTGCGGGGATAAATATACATACATAAACATAATAAATGCAGTTATTTCTAATATACATTTACAAAATTTTATTTTTTTTTACATATTAAATCCTACATTTAGAAAAAAAAATGCGTAAAATTCTATTACATCTTACATTTACTTATTTTCAAAATGTTTTGAATTTATCTGCACTGAAGAGACATAAGTTGTCGAAATGCGCATATGGAGAACCTAAATTCACGGTAACTTCGGTATTTTGTTGTTTCTTTCTAATTTCAGTTTTTGGCGAAAATTAAACTTTTTTTTTCTTTTTACAAGAAATGTTAACTTCTAGTCAAAATTAATAAAATTTTCAACTTATGCTGTTCGGAAGATCAATGTATTTTTTCAGTTAAGATTATAGGAGGGTGACAGAGCAGATTAGTACCTCGAAAAGACAATGTCAACTGGTGCGAAGCAGATGTTGCAAATTTTTATTTTATTTTATTGTATAGCAACATAATATTTCCCTAAGAAAGCAACCAAACGTAAGCGTGCAATAAAAACTTTCCATATTGCACTAGTGCAAATATGACTTAAATTGGCATGACGTCAATGACAACAAAAAACTAATCTTTACAGAAATAATTGCCTTGCTATACAATAAAAGGGTTTGTTATACCTTATAATATTTCCCTTATATAAATGCATTAGGGAAAAAAATTGACAATTTGTCTGTTTTATTTCTCAAACCAAAAAAACGATCTGTTGACCAGTCAACAGTTTTCAGTCTGTTGACCGATACCGATCTGTTGACCACCTGCTTTATTTTGATTGGTTCAAAAATATCACGCCCATATTACGTGATTTCCTGTCGTCTGCACAAGCATTGGTGATGTGACTTGTATTCAGATGACATGGAGCGTATTGAACAAATTTGAAAGTTTGAATTTATTACATAAATGAAATACAGATACATACCAATAATGCATATTTTAAAGACTAAAACACATTGAACATGAAAAGGTATAACAAAACAGTTATAGACTGGGTCCTCAAACAACAGCTGTTTTGTTTGACCCTCTGACTAAACTGTTGCACTCAGCCTTTGGCTTCGTGCAACAGTTCAGTCCTCGGGTCAAACAAAACAGTTGTTGTTTTCGGACCAAGCCAATAACTGTATATTATTGCATGAATATTGCGGAATATTATCCCTCATAGAATATATATTGCACTCGGAAGCTCGTGCAATATGAAATTCTACTCGGGACAATATTCCCCAAATTTCATGCAATCACACCATATTATCATACTTCATGCATACTATCATGCGTGTTTGTACTACAGAATTTTGCATCTGAAATAATTGTATATCAAATACAATTTTAAATGGAGCTTACCTTTTAACAAAAATCAAGTTCTGAACGGACCGAATGATATAATGAAACATGGTATATTAAATGACCACTAGACAGAATAAAGAACTATAAAAATCAATAAAAATTGCTGAAATTTTATATGACCATGTACAGTTAAAACTGGAATCAAATTGGTTTCTTGTTCAACGTTCAACATTCAATTTTTTTTTTTAGTTCAACGTTCAACATTCATTTTTTTTTTCAGTTCAACGTTCAACATTTTCATTTCAACATTCAATTTTCTTTTTTTTTCAGTTCAACGTTCAACATTTCATTTTTTTTCAGTTCAAGCTTCAACATTCGCAGTTCAACGTTCAACATTCAAATTTCGTTTTCAGTTTAACTTTCATCATTTGCAGTTCAACGTTCATCATTCATTTTTTTAGTTGAACTTTCAACATTCGCAGTTTAACGTTCAACATTCAATTTTTTCAGTTCAACGTTCAACATTCGCAGTTCAACGTTCACTATTCAATTTTTTTTCAACGTTCAGAATTCAAAAATTGTTGTTAGTTCAACGTTCAACATTCAAATTTTTTTCAGTCCAACATTGAACTGAAACAAAATTTTGAATGGTGATCTTGAACTGCGAATGTTGAATGTTGAATTAAAAAAAAATGAATGTTAAACGTTGATCTGCGAATGTTGCCCTTTTTTACCCTTTTTTTAAAAACAGGAGGGGCCACAATATCCAAAACCTATGAAAGCCTTCCTTCTGTGCCAAGGAACATTGTATTAAAATTTTGAAAGGATTAAGACGAAGAACAACAATAAAATCGTTGTTCTTTTGCCTGGTTGGTTCTACCGTGTATTTATAGAGACTTTATCTCATGTGTATTTACTCCATATCCTTTCAATGTTTATTATTTTCAAACGTTTCTCATTATTAACAATAATTGGGGTATGGAGTAAATCCAAATAATAATAATTCTCTACAAAACATGGCCAAACCAACCAGTGGAACAACGTAGATATTGTTTGTTCGTCACCCAGAAGTCACCATGAGGCCTTCACAATGAACTTGTTCATACCTCATAGTAAATTCAAGAAGGCCCCCTAGCATCGGTAAGAAATAAATTCATTGGTAAATGTCAAAATTTACCAAAATTACTTTCAAATATTACTTTTATTAATACTAATGATCTGTTGAAACAGTTTCAATAGGATTAAATGCATGCCCAAAGCTGATCCACTGAAAGAACAGTGCATGGTCATATGACTTTGTATTTATGACCGGTCTATGTCTGTAAATCAGAATTTCTTCACCATATATATGACAAAAGTTATGATGAAAAGATTTCAGAGACGAATTAACACAACTGCTTCGCACATTACATCTAGAAAAGGTGTGAATTTTCATTCAATACAAATGGTCATGATACATTTCTTGACAAAACTGAGTTTTTGGCATTTAACTAGTGTAAGTAATTCTTATTCTTAGAAGTAAGCTCACAACCATATGAATAAAGGTAAGAACTTTATTTTTAAGCACCTCTGGTGTAATTTAGTGGTAGATACAGCATGCAAAAAAAGAGCTCCAAGAAGGAAGCAGGAAGATGGAGTTCATTTGATTTTATGCCAGTTTTGATGTTATTTTTTTCTCAAACACACGACATTAAAATATTTCTCCAGAAAAGGGGGTGTAATCCCGTAAGCCCTGTACCTCCCTTCCCACTGGACCAGGCATGCAATGATTTAATTTATTTTTGAAATAATTTTCGTCATTATTTACCTTTCTATCAATTACGTGAACTTGATGCTTTGTTTTTGGTCGTTTTAACCTGGAAATGAGATGTTGTCTCCTTGGCATTTACCCCATTTCCCTTTTTTTCATATTGATATTGTGTTTCATAATTGTATTTATTAAATGCATTAATATCGCGTTTATACACATGAGTTCATGATTATCTCCCTTTTCTATAGGCAGTGTCAGCTATTGTCATTTCTCAGCATTTCTACCTTTGCTACAATTCTGAAGTGAATTTTATAGTTCATTTTCGATTATATTGCTTTTTCTCTTCAAATATTCAAATTTTCACAAATTTTTGTCTTTCAATTGAAAAAAGTATAGGTATGGTGGTAAAATTCAAATGCGAGACTGTATATCGAGATCAACTTTGGCAGAAATCTTAAAACTTAGACTGCAGTGATTGTCTTCATTCGACTTTAAGCATTTTCATATTGATATCTCCACACCAAAACACATGGAAGATATATATACTACTCAACAAAAGAAACGATACACACATTTTATAGTCAAAAATAATATGTTACTTTCTAGCACAAAAACCATAACTCATAGACAAAATGTATTTTTGCTTGTAAGAGTTGACATTATGCCCGAAGATTTCTCTTACGATTTCTGAACCATTTCCGGTCACGGTCAAGGTCATTATCTGGAATTTCTTATTGCAGGTGTTAATAGTGAGTATGTCTAAATTTTCTTTTTACCAAACCAGCACATTTTCGAACCGACTGAAGTCAAATCCTATTGCTAAGTCGACCATGACTTCCTCGGGCCTATTTTCCGTTGTCAACTACCGATCTCATAACGGTAAAACGCGTGTAATGCGATCTTGACGTTGTGACGTCTCAACGGACCTGCTGCCACGTAATCTATCATTTGATAAGCTTGTTTTCTTTGGATTCATTGATACTCTTTAGTTTGTTCTTCTTATCACATAGCAATGCATTACGAGGGTAAAAATCCAGATCAACGGTCTGACTGCGCTAAGTCATTGTCAACATTGCTTTTGGATTGAACAGGGCATCGAAATGAGACATTGTTTGTCACTTTTTAAGATGGCAAATTGTTAACATGATTAAGTATCCAAATTATGGACATCAAACAATTTGAATTATCCATCTGGTAACGGCGAACGCGATCATCGGGCGAAAAAATACAATTCCGGATTTCCATCGTATCCGTTTCGGAATTGGTTTAAAAGTTGAATAAACAAATGCGTTTTGACGTTAAATACATTTATATACTAAAATAAAAAATCTAAATTCCGAAATACAAAAATATTTACAAAATTATATGTGTATCGTTTCTTTTGTTGAGTAGTATATATATATTTGCTTTAATTACAAAATAAATTGAGCTTGCCAAGCGTAGTATATTAAATCGAAGTTCAAAGCTTTATTCAGTCTAATTTACATAATTATGTTTTATTCTTACAGCTTAAAAAAATGAAATAAAAAATGAGGTGCAAAAATGTAAAACGATAAAATAATGATGATAACTCTTATCCTTTTGGGGATGGTTCTCCTTCACTGTCTTTTTCACAATCTTGATTATCTTAACATGTACCTGTACATTTCAAAATTGTTATACATGTCAATGGCTTCATTTTATATTATTATACTTTAGAAGAATTTTCCTTCGCAAAAATTGATTTGACAATTCAATCTATCACATGCAAGATTTCTATTAAAGCTGTCAGGGTAACATTCACTAAAATTGTCATATGGCTGAAAAGGTAACAATTTTTGCACTGTTACCCTCTGTTCATGGTCCAGCCCAGTGATATTCAATAAATGACTGAATTCTATGATAAAATAAATAACATATAGTTGGGAGGGTGACAGAGCAGATTGTTACCCTTCAAAAACATTGTCAACCTCTGCATTGGTTGACAATGTTTTCTCGTGGTAACAATCTTCTCTGTCACCCTCCCAGATATATATATATATATATATATATATATATATATATATATATATATATATATATAAAAAGTCTAAAAACAACGACAAACTTGGAAATCTTATTTAGTCCTCAGGATAAGCATGTAAATATGCTTATACAGGTCTTGAAAAATAAATTATATGAGTCTGAAATCAAAGACCAACCGAGTTAAAGTGTCAGGATATGATGTTATCGAGAACATCTTTCCACTGAGGAATTTGACCATTACAATTTGAGTGACACGCAACACTACATTTGAATTTCACTGTTGCCTTATCTGCAACAGTGAAATTCAAATGTAGTGTTGCGTGTCACTTAAATTGTAATGGTCAAACACCTAGGGGTCACCATATGGTCTTCAACACAGAGAGGAACCTCACACCACATAGTAAGCCCTAAATAGCCCGAATAGGTAAAAAAGTGAATAAATCAATGGAAACAAACCACATCCAATAACCCAAATATCAAGAAACTAAAATTTTATAAGAAGACAAGGACAAGCCAATGACCAACATATATATAATATATATATGAAGTTGGTAAACTTTGATATCGTAATATGTTCATATAGCCCATGCTACAGCGTACTAGCATGATGTGCTTTGTAGCAGATGTATGGCACGCGAAAGTCACAAAAATTCGAGAAATATAGTATCTCGTCGAGATACCGGGTATCTCGGTCGAGATACCAGGTTTCTCGCCAAAAAACCATCATCTCGATCGGGATAGAGGGTATATCGACGAGAAACTAGGTTTCTCGTTCGAGATACTAAGTTTCTCGCCAAAAACCCTCATTTCCGATCGAGATCAAGAGTTGTGTTAAATGCAAGATTTTCTACCTCGATCGTTATACTGAAATCTTGTCGAGATTCACAGTTTCTCGCTTAAAACCCTCAATCTCGAAGTGCGAGAATCAAATCTCGTGTCAATCTCGATCGTGATTGGTTTAAATCAATTATTTCATCCCGGCGAAAATCTCGTAGGAAACGAACCCTCGACCGAGATGAAATGCTTCATACGAGATTTTCATCGTTAAAATTTATTGATAAATCTCAGTGAAAAACATACAATCTCGATCGAGATAAAGGGTTTTACTCCAATTTTTATGCTAAGTTTAGAGCTTTTTAACGAGATACTACTAGTAGGTTTCTCGTGCGAGATACATGTACTAGGTTTATACTTACTAAATAGGGAGAGTTTAAAATAATGAACTTTTTTACCACGCACATAAAATTAAGTCTATACTAACCAAATAAGGTTTGTAATAGTCCACAATGACCCAATAGTATATAAAATAAATGAATTTATATACCCAGCAAAATTAATTTACTCAGTATTAACTAAACAGATATACTTAAGTAAAAAATAAGTGTATTTTTAAACCATGCATAATGTAGTCAATTTATACCAAACAAAGCTTAAAATAAGGAAATTTATGTACTCAGCATATTTACTTTTGTCAATTTTACCAAATTCAAATAGGTACATATTTATTTTAGTCAATTTTTACCAAACAAAGCTTAAAATAAGGGCATTTATGTACTCGGCATATTTATTTTAGTCAATTTTTACCAAAGTAAGCTTAAAATAATAGAATTCATGTACCTGTCATATTTATTTTAGTCAAAATATATTAAACAAAGCTGAAAATAAGAGAATTTATGTACCCCGAATATTTATTTCAATCAATTTTTACCAAAGTAAGCTTAAAATAAAGGAATTTATGTAACCGGCATATTTATTTTAGTAAATTTATACCAAACAAAGCTGAAAATTATGGCATTTATGCACACGGCATATTCATTTAAGTCAATTTTTACCAAGTAAAGCTTGAAATAAGGAAATTTATGTACCTAGCATATTTACTTTAGTCAATTTATACCAAACAAAGCTGAAAATAAGGAAATTTATATATCCTGCATATTTATTTTAGTCAATTTATACCATACAAAGCTGAAAATAAGACAATTTATGTACCCCAAATACTTATTTCAGTCAATTTTTAACAAAGTAAGCTTAAAATAAAAGAAATTATGTACCCAGCTTATTTATTTTAGTCAATTCATACCAAAACAAAGCTGAAAATAAGGGAATTTTTGTACTCGGCATATTAATTTTAGTCAATTTTTACCAAAGTAAGCTTAAAATTATAGAATTCATGTACCCGTCATATTTATTTTAGTCCAAATATTTTAAACAAAGCTGAAAAAAAGAGAATATTTATTTCAGTCAATTTTTACCAAAGTAAGCTTAAAATAAAGGAATTTATGTAACCGGCATATTTATTTTAGTCAATTTATACTAAACAAAGCTGAAAATTATGGCATTTATGTACTCGGCATATTTATCTTAGTCAATTTTTACCAAGTAAAGCTTGAAATAAGGAAATTTATGTACCTAGCATATTTATTTTAGTTAATTTATACCAAAGAAAGCTAAAAATAAGAGAATTAATGTATCCCGAATATTTATTTTAGTCAATTTTTACCAAAGTAAGCTTAAAAGAAATGAATTTTTGTACCAGGCATATTTATTTTAGTCAATTTATAACAAACAAAGCTGAAAATTATGGCATTAATGTACCCGACGTATTTATTTTAGTCCATTTTTACCAAATAAAGCTTAAAATAAGGGAATTTATGTACCTAGCATATATTTTTTGTCAATTTATACCAAACAAGGCTGAAAATACGGAAATTTATATTTCTGGCATATTTATTTTAGTCAATTTTGACCATACAAAGCTGAAAATAAGAGAATTTATGTACCCCAAATATTTATTTCAGTCAATTTTTAACAAAGTAAGCTTAAAATAAAAGAAATTATGTACCTGGCATATTTATTTTAGTCATTTCATACCAAAACAAAGCTGAAAATAAGGGAATTTTTGTACTCGGCATATTAATTTTAGTCAATTTTTACCAAAGTAAGCTTAAAATTATAGAATTCATGTACCCGTCATATTTATTTTAGTCCAAATATTATAAACAAAGCTGAAAATAAGAGAATTTATGAACCCCGAATATTTATTTCAGTAAATTTTCCAAAGTACGCTTAAAATAAAGGAATTTATGTAACCAGCATATTTATTTTAGTAAATATATACCAAACAAAGCTGAAAATAATGGCATTTATGTACCCGGCATATTTATTTTAGTCAATTTTTACCAAGTTAAGCTTAAAATGGGGAAATTTTTGTACCTAGCATATTTATTTTAGTCAATTTATACCAAACAAAGCTGAAAATAAGAGAATTTATGTACCCCGAATATTTATTTTAGTCAATTTTTACCAAAGTAAGCTTAAAAGAAATGAACTTATGTACCCGGAATATTTATTTTAGTCAATTTATACCAAACAAAACTGAAAATAATTGCATTTATACTACCTGGCATATTTATTTTAGTCCATTTTTACCAAATAAAGCTTAAAATAAGGGAATTTATGTACCTAGCATATATCTTTTTGTCAATTTATACCAAACAAGGCTGAAAATAAGGAAATTTATGTATCCGGCATATTTATTTTAGTCAATTTATACCAAACAAAGCTGAAAATAAGAGAATTTATGTACCCCGAATATTTATTTCAGTCAATTTTTACCAAAGTAAGCTAAAAATAAAAGAAATTATGTACCCAGCATATATATTTTAGTCAATTTATACCAAAATAAGGCTGAAAATATGATTTATGTACTCGGCATATTTATTTGATTCAATCCTTATCAAACGATACTTAAAATAAGGGAATGTATGTACCTGGCATATTTTTAAGCTGTTTAGTAAGGGCTAATGAAATTAGTTTAGAATCTATATCTTCACCGAATAAAGATACATTGTATTTGACACGAGGTAAAACTTATCATTAAATCTTAATGTATAAGTCTTTGATTTTGGGTGAAATACATGAAATCCCGATCGAGGAAGGGGGTTTACGTTATGAAATTTCGTAACAAACGAAATCCCGACCGAGATGAAAGGTTTTAACACGAGATTTTCATCTCGTGATTTGATTGGTTAATTTGATAATCATATCACATCGAGATAGATAGTTTACTCGTACTTCTAAGAATAAGAATTACTTACACTATATCGAGATCAACTTTGGCAGAAATCTTAAAACTTCTTTGACTGCAGTGATCGTCATCGTTCGACTTTAAGCATTTTCATAGTTATGTCTCGACACTAAAACAGATGGTATATATATATATATATATATNGCTTGCCAAGCGTAGTATATTACATCGAAGTTCAAAGCTTTATTTAGTCTAATTTACATATGTTTTATTCTTACAGCTTTTTTTTAAAAATGAAATAAAAAATGAAATTTAGGTGCAAAAAAGTAAAACGTTAAAATAATGATGATAACTCTTATCCTTTTTGGGATGGTTCTCCTTTAATGTCTTTTTCCCAATCTTGATTATCTTAACATGTACCTGTACATTTCAAAATTGTTATACATGTCAATGGCTTCATTTTATAATATTATACTTTAGAAGAATTTTCCTTAGCAAAAATGAATTTGACAATTCAATCTATCATATGCAAGATTTTTATTAAAGCTGTCAGGGTAACATTCACTAAAATTGTCATATGGATGAGAGGGTAACAATTTTTGCAATGTTACCCTCTGTTCATGGTCCGGTCCAGTGATATTCAATAAATGACTGAATTCAAAGTAACATTCAGTATGATGAAATAAATAACATATAGTTGGGAGGGTGACAGAGCAGATTGTTACCCCGAGAAAACATTGTCAACCGATGCGAAGCATCCCTCCCAACTATATATATATAATATCACCTGAATTTGGTAAACGTTGATATCGTTATATGTTCATATAACCCATGCTACAGCGTACCAGCATGATGTGCTTTGCAGCAGATGTTTACAAAAATTCTATAAAATTTTTTAAAAATACCAAAATTGAATTCAAATTTTGGTTTTCAATATGTTTCAACCGTTTAAATTTTCTATGCCGTCATGGATGTTTTTGAAAGGACAAACTTTTCCATTGAAAAAACATTCAAGGGAACGTGACCATATGTCTTTCCGTAGAAATTCTGGTTACAAAACAGACGGGTTATGAAATTAGTGATAAAGACATAAGGTCACGTTCCCTTGAATGTTTTTTCAATGGAAAAGTTTGTCCTTTCAAAAACATCCATGTACGGAAGCCTTGGAGGGCCATTTTGACTCTTAACTTTTTACTTACTACTTCTGACTTTAGAGTTTTGAGTTTTGACTATCGACTTTTTAGGCAAGCCGTCTGGGGACATTTCGACTTTTAACTTTTGACTTTCAACCTTTTGACTATTGACTTGTGTCTTTTTCCTTTTTTTACAAAATACGAAGAAAAATGTAAAGAAAAATTCGTTTCCTGAGATTTATGAACACAACTGCTTTACCTAACAGAACTTGATTAGGTGTGAACTTTCCGATCAATTCAAGTTGCCATGACGCATTTCTTGATAAAACTGTTTCTATATCTAAACAATGCTGCATTATGGTTATGCTAAGATAAAGATAATTCTTATTTTCAAAAGTAAACTTCGCAAGCATATACTCGTAATTAAAGGTAAAGCTTTATTTATTAGAGAGGCAAATGTGATATGTTTTTATTTCATCTTTTGGAATGATTATTTTTGTCATATTTACCCTTCAATTTAGGATAAATTTTCTTGGTGACAAGCTTTGTTCGCGGTTGTTATTTCTTGGAATTCGTCTCAAGTCTGTCCGTTTATCTGTCATACCTCTAGTAAGCCGAGTAATGTTTATGTAAAGGCAAATGTTAAAATATCTAACACTGAAAGAAAATGTTACTCTAAAACGGGACAAAATGTTATCTATCGTTACCTAAAATAGAAATGTGTTTACGGTACCAAGTCCGGCTGTCTCGAGTTCCTATTGTTTTCTACGTTTGTTTCTTGTTTTATTCGTGTTTTTCATGTATGACAGATTGTGGCATGTAATTATAATTTTCAGCCAATGTAGGTGTTTCCTGTTATCCATCTTTTTACATTTATAGATACAAAAATACCAAAGTTGCAAAAATGAACATTCACAACCAACCTAAACATTATTAAACCGGACTCTCGTATACGTGAATTCAGCTCACCCATACCGTTCGCCGAAATCTCCGCTTACCGTGTTCAAAGGTCTTCTCAGAAACTGCTGAAATATTAGCAACGAAACGTTGCATGAACCATTAATTGCATATTCGGATTCAAATAACTGATTTTCGCGTTTACAAATTAATCATCATTCGGCAGTTCTTGCTTTGAAAATAAAAGGTTAGTTATAAAAAGAAGTTTGATATACTCAAAAATCATTACCGAGATTTACCGGTGCTGCAATTTATGGTCCAATTTAGAGCTTTTTTCTCATTTTCTTCAAATATTTTTTTTTTTTACAATTTTTTGTCATCGATATTAAAAAATTACAAATATAGTCAATGTAGTCAAATTTAAATTGAAATTATATTCATCAAGATCTACTTACTGTGTTGCTTTAGAATAATTCTTTAACGTAGATTGCAATGATTCCCTTTTCGAATTTTAACATTTTCACAGTTATGTGCAATACTTAAAACCTTCATAGAAACGTGGTCAGTCTAAATTGCAAAATATTTTTTAGACATATGTCATCGTAGTTTAAAGTTTTATAAAAGGTGTTTCCTTTTTTCCAATCTAATTTTCATACGTTTTATACTGTTTTTTTTTCAAAAACAAAAACAAGTAGAAATGAAGATTATCGCTTAATTGTTCTTTTATCTTACAAGGGAGATAACTCTAATCCTTATTTGGGTAAAATGTACTTCATAGTCTAATTGTCACAAATTTTACAATTTTAAGTTATTAAAAAATTGTACAGCACAGGACGGACTTCGTTTCATTAAACAACTATTAAGTTGGTCAATATTGATAGCATGTTATATCCATATAAACCATTTTGCAATGCTAGTGAAAGTATGACTCTCTGCTACGAGAACCAAAACCATTTTTCTCATGAGTGTGTACAAACATTGATACTTTGAAATTGTTTATAATATATTTTCGTTCTGTCTGTGCTTTTCATAGCTGATTTTTACGAAAAATTAAAAAATTGTATTAATTTACCTGAATTCCATTAAAATATAAATTTAACTAGTTACATATTCGATCATGAAAGTGTTCCTCACAGGTGATCAGTTGAGAAAATTTTGAAAGGGATAAATGCATTCAAAAATTTCTCCACTGAAGTAAAAAAAACACAGTAAGTTTAAAGTGGCCAACTCTTTGTATTCATAACCAGCCTGTTTACTAGAGTTTCGAATTTCACAATTTCTTGTCCATATAAGGAGACAAAAATAATGAAGCAAAATCGATTTCAGAGTTATTAACACTCCTGTTTTACCAAAAAGAACTTGATAAGGTGTGAATTTTACGTTCAATATAATTCGCCATGACACATGTCTTGTCATAACTATTTCCATTGCATTGAAAGACAAAACACTTTGTTTCTGTATTAAAGTTATGGTGTATATATATATAGGATATATTAATTTTCAGCAGATGTGATCAAAGGTAAACTTAATTTTATATCAACGCATCTTTGATATGGGTTTAAAGTAATATTTACACTTCAACATTTGCCTAGTCTCCATAATCATAGTCGACGTTATCATTTAATTGCATTAGTTTTAAAGTCTGTCCGTCTGTTTGTCTGTCATAAAAACTTTCTTCAAATATATTTTTCTGAAAAAACCGAACCAGTTTAGTAGTTAAACGTTCAATAAATCACAAATGGTATACTAGTATTCAGATTCAAGTGCCTGATTTTTATGTTTACCAAATTAATCATCATTGACCGTTATTGCTTTAAACAGAAATCGTTAGCATAATGAAGTTTTTTTTGTAAAACTTAGAAACAGGGACGGAGAAAAGCCTGTGTTTGAATTACGATCAAGTAGTCCAGTACTTCGGTGCTCTCCCGAAAACCGATTTTTTGGAAGCTTGCAATATTTAAATGTGACAATTTTGTTTAAAACTAAAAAGTACATCTCCCTATTGCAAAGCTCTGTCCTTAGCTGAGTTTGGTTTCCTATTTAGATCCTTTGATTATTTGTTCTCCATCAGCCATTGTACTCACTTCGATTTCTGGATTTCCACCAGATAAGTGTTTATAAAATTCTATATTTTTGTATTTACAATAAAGATGCGATAAATATAAAATTGATAGAAATGGGATCCAATATAGAAGTAATTTGGCTGTTTGTGTGGTTTATAATTCATGGTGGCTTTATGAATGTAAAAGGTAAATGTTTTCAGGAACAAGACAAGTTTATCACTGCGTACGAATAATTACATGCCGCAATCTGCAATGGAACTACACATGAAGAGCACGAATAAGACAAAAGACAATCGTAAACAACGATAGGAACTCGGGACAGCCGGACTTTGTACCGGCACTAGCAAAAGCCAGCGGTAGGGTTAAACCGGTATATGGGTACACTAGCCTCCCCTTTATCTTTGATAGCTTATTCATATGGAATTCTGTATTCTTCAATCAAAACTTCTGATATTGCCCGATGCCAACGGGCAATGCAACATTTTAGGACCGAACAAATACAGAGTATTCTTTTAACATCGCTTAAAATATTACTTTTTAATATAATTGTTAAAACGCAAGATGTTAGGGTGAAAGACGCAAGATGTTAGGGTAAAAGAACAATTTTATTTTGCAGATGAAAAAGAAATTTAATGCGTTCTTTTTGCGCAACCGTAGTGCTTGTGGTCCTTATGCTTGTTTTGTTCTCTGTCAGATTTTTAACATGTTTCAGGGCAAATTTCCAAATGTTTTAATTTGATCTGCAATGAGGAGATAAAGACATAAATGGTCATATGTAGATTAACTTTGATATTTATTTGTTATTTTTGACACTTTGCTGAACACACAGAGCTACGAATTCTACACTATTAAAAACTTTCAACTGCACAGTTATGAAGGATACTCAGACAGTCGGAGGTAGTCTCGTGTATGTTGTCGGTTTCTTTAAATATTTATCCGCTACCTTTCCTATTTATTATATCCCCACTTTAGAGGGTGGCATATAGTGATCATGGTGTCCGTCCGTTCGTCTGTCCGTACGTGATTCCGTCTGCAATAGGGTACATACTTTGTGACGACAACTCCTTCTACACCACATTGTGAAATTCAGTGAAACTTTCACAGAAATGTTCAGTGCATATTTCCATTGTGCACCAGCTATTCAAAATTTGATTTGACTTGAATTTTCTTCTTGGTGATTTTTTACATCTGGAATCAAATGGGGGAGCGGGGTATTTTTGTGAGCTTTGCTCACAGTTTTTCTAGTTTACCTATTTATTTCCTATTCATTCATAACAATTGTCATCGCACAAGTCAAACCGAGTACGGATCCATTTTTCATTTCCACTAACTGGCATCGAGGCCCTCATTTTCGCCTTCAAGTACACAGTAATTCCTTTCTCTAAAGTCCCATATATTTACAATAAATTTCCAAATGAATACCGAATCAAGAGCCAAAAATTGTATATCCAGAAAACATGGCAATGTAATGATTACATACAGAAAGAGAACGTAAAATGACGAAGACGAAACAAACAGTACATAAAACAAACGCCACTAAAAATAAGGCACTAACAGTGTGAACCCCTTACAAACAGGGTGTCATCAGGTGCTCCGGAAGGGTGAGCATGACTTGCTTCACATGTGACACCCGTCATCAAATCATCAAATGAAAACTAAGTGCCGAAATTATATTTTTGCTATTTTTCACGTATTACTAACAAATCAAATTCAACATCAATATTATTGAAATGCATATATACATTTGTGCTCCTCTACTGTGAAAGTTAGTTAAAAAAAAGTAATACTTTAACACAACATTTGTTCTCTTTACAGGAATAAGTGTCTATATCGTGAAAGTGAAAATGTACAACGGAAGCTTACAGCTTATTGATTATTATAAAAGAATAGCTGCTGAAACTCCGATCTGGTTCCATACCAGTGCGGGTGTTATTTTGTTGATCGCAATTTTCGGTTCGATATTTACAAATGGATTAGTGCTCATCGTTTTTGCTAAAGACAGGAACCTGTTAACGAGAATAAATTCATACATCGCTATCATATGTGTATTGACTATCATCATGTATGTTTTTGGCGCACCTATGGTTTTAGTATCCTGCTTCCGGTATTTTTGGTTTTGGGGTGAAATAGGATGTCAGTATTACGGCTTCATTATGTCGTTTTGTGGGTTAGCAAACATGATGCTTTTGACGTCTATTTCTGTTGAGAGTTATATTTTCGTCGTGCGGAATAATTGTTCGACACACAATGCAAAAGCTTCCAACATCTTACTGATATGTATGTGTCTAGGAATGCCACTGGTTTTCGCTCTATGTCCTCTGCTTGGATGGAACGAGTATGTTTATGAAGGAGTTGGCACTTCCTGTGCAATCGATTTGATCGGATTGGAAAGTAATGGCCGATCTTTCGTTGTAACCTTGCTTGTTATGTTCTTTTTTATTCCCGTGTCAATCATGCTATTTTCGTGTGGATCACTCTATCGAAAGGTAAGTACAATTATCTTTTCATACACAAGGAAGTGAACATGACAAGTGTCAATGTTTTGATATCAAAAGTTAATCAAAAGTTGGCATTTTTTTAAACCTCTATTGATGTCAAAAACATGTTAATAACATGTGCCAACTTTTTGACCTTGCAAATAACTTGAATATGATCGAAATGTGCATAGACAATACCATGATTCTTGCTTTTTAATGAAAATTTTAATTTTTAAAAGCAAATAGATATGCACAGAATAAAAACGAAATTGCAACATCGGTTTCTTGTACTATGGAATCAACTTTAAGTGTACTTTTCAAAAAGAAGCAATGAAGAGCTTTTGAAATCGAAGATATAATAAATGCATCCCTGGTTTAAGCCTTATGCATAACAACTTTTTAACCGGTTGCAAAACAGTGCGCTATTTCCCGGCCATATCTATCAATTTCATGGCAATGGTATGATTAAATCTCTGTCGGAACTATTGACGACTCGAATTTCAGATTTTGAAACCGTTCAAAATGATTGGCAGAAAGGGATAATAAAATACCCGCATAGGACAGGGTCTGTTTTCGACCTTGGCAATTACAGAGGTATTACACTGTTGTCAAACGTATACAAACTCGATTCAAAAACCCTTAAAATGCTGATGATATACTACCTAGTATAAAAATAACATTATTTGTGAGAGCCAAGTGGCCCTCCGCAGTGACGAACTGAAGATCACATTGAGAAAAGCGTGCTATCTATTAATTTTTGGATCTGCAAATACTTTGCGTGTATATGCATGAAATCATTATGCTTAACTCCTCACCGGAAGGGATCTTAGTGGAAGCTGTATACTGAGGGTACATAATTTTATTTGTCAGTTGGTAATGAGTCTGGAGCTGGCATGTCACTTAACTGCTAGTAGTCTCTTGTGATTTCATGTTTAAGTCCGTATATTTAATTCTTTTAGTTTCATTTTTCACAATTTACTCAGTCCTGTTGCCAACTGAATTTTACTGTTGTTACCATTGTTTTTTTATTTATCACATTGGCTATAGGGGGGAGGTTTGGGCCCAATAAAACTAGTTTTAACC
>MJUU01004485.1:118031-150293 GCA_002080025.1 Modiolus philippinarum | reverse complement strand
TTTTTTTTTCCTCATATTAAAAAAAAATTATTTACCCGGTAAGAAATTCATATTTTCATGAAAATAACATTGACGATCAATAAAAGATCTGTTCAAAACATTAAATTGCACTTAATTTTCTTTTGATACGGTTGGTAGGTATTTAAATATTTTTATCAAATAATTTACCTTTACTGTCAATTCATCCGCAAGATCTTTTAAAATATTTAATCTTTCTAAGTCATCCATTCTAATATAACAATCCTTCAACCTGCTCTTCTTTGTAAATAATGACAAATAATCTAAGGAAAGTGACTTTTATATCATTTGGTTTCACCTGAGTAAACAAAATAAAACATGTTCAATCTTGTTAGATTTATGACAGACGGCACGCGACATTCAACAAAGGTTTATTATATAAAATCGTATAAAATATCGATAATAATAGCAGACGGCTAAATGTTAAGAAACAGCATGTCTAGTCATGTTTAAATATTGGAGCATGTACGATATTATTGTGACGGTAAAACTTTTCTTATCTAAACAGAAAATCCTACAATATTTTGTGTAAATAAGTAATTTATTATTAATTGAATGACTGTAATATATATCAAGCATTGTACGATTCAGATCTTTATGAAAAATAAAAGTTTTTACAAAAAAAATAATTTTTTATTATCTTACATGATAAACATGAAAGACAGAAAAACAATAATTATACATTATGTACAAGCAATTAAACAAATGCAAAATTGATTACCTGGAAGTATAATGATAAGTATGTTTAGTAAATACTCTTTGTTGGTAAAATTTAACGTGTCTTAGCATGTTTAAAATGTAGCAGACGACGCGCATCATAAAATCAATATTAAATGACATCGCAACAAATTAATTACCTGGTATTATCACGTCATCAATCTATACGCTCGATTAACCCCTATATGTTCTTTAGCGCCACATAGGTATGTGGCGTTCCCATTACTTAACATTGTGGCGCGCGCTGCCGCAGAACTGTCAATTCTCTATCATCAAATATACATGGGACAAAATCCCTATAAATACATTGTAAGATTAAGCAAATGGCCAAATGTTTTCATTGTTGTTCTTCATCTTGAGGTCACAATGAGGCCTTCAACAAAGAGCAAGCACTCCTACCTCTAGTAAGGTCAAGACGGGCCCTAGCAACTTTTTAAGTTGAACTCATTTGCTAATGAGCGGAATTCACTTGCTTAATGTTGAACAACGCTACATCCATACCACTTAGTCATGGTTGCGGGATCGTCAACAAGCATAACATTACATAACAAGTCTGCATCTCATCCATCTCGCTAAATCCACATCCCGTCCAAGATGGTTGGCAACGGGGAACTAAGTTTGGCATTGGGCCCTATAGGAAATCATTCAAAGATCTTCTCTGAAAGTACTCTGCCAATTGGAATCATACTTTGTAACAATTGTCATAGATGGTGCCGTTTTGTAAAATGTGTTAAGAAAAATACTCCGTATCGCATCCAAGATGGCCACCAGCACAGGAAGCAGTTATGCATTGGTCCTATGTGAAAGCATTCAAAGATCCATTCCTCTCAAGCCATAGAGTCTATCTGTGAAAAGTTCGCATGGCATCCAAAATATCCATCAGTTTCAATATAAGACCATATGGAAAGCATTCAAAGATCTCCTCTGAAGCCATAAGTTGGTAACAGTATTCCTTTGGTGTTTACTGTTGAAAAATTGCGCATCTCGTCCAAGATAGCCACCAGCAAGGGACTTAGATAAAAAATGAACTCTTCATAACCTCTGAACCAAATTTGGTCAATATGGTCCTTAGTTTGTCCACTTTGAAAATATGTGTCAAGTTAGTCCGCTTTGCGGACAAGACAGCTTACCAGCATGAAACATAGTTTAGCATTTGACCCTATGGTAAAGCAGTCAAAGATCGCTAATGAACTTGACAAAGCCAGTTTAAACCAAACGCGGTTAGAAAAGTGATTGAATTGTCCCCATAGAAATCTATGGGAAAAATATTCAAAGATCTTCTTAAAAAGTTCTGGAACAATTTGAACATACTTGGTCACAACGGTCCTTAGTTGGACCGCTTTAAAATATGTGTCTAGCAAGTCCGTATTGCACCCAACATGACCGCCAGCGGGGATCATTTGTAACAATGGACCCCTATGGGGAAATAATTCTGTATCCCCTGAAGCGACAAAGTCAATCTGTAACAAACTTGGTCACAATAGTACTTGGATAGTCCACTTAAAAAGAGATGTCTGGCAAGTCTTCATCTCACCGAAGATAGTCGATCATGATGGACTAATTTAACATTGGACCGTTGGGGGAAAATATTCAAACATCTTCTCCTATGAGAGTTCGTAGTCAATCCGAACCAAATTTAAACACAAAATTCAGGTGTCTAGATTGTTCCCGACAACAAATGTGACAGTAAGTTCGTTGAAATCGAAAATAGATGCATGTGGGAATATAGTTCAACTCTGCATCATATAACATCAAATAATATTAACAAACTTGATAATGTGGCCAGGTCAGCCATAGGAAAGGTGAGCGATACAGGCTCTTGAAAGTCTCTTGTTAATTAATTATCGACGGTACTTGGGATTTTACTAGCTAATATTTTAGATTGGAAACTATAAAGGGATTGATATCTTTTTGAAAATTATAATCAAATTTATTTTTGTCAAAATCTTGTACTTTTCAGTCTTCAGTCATTATAAAGCATTAATATAAAGGTAAATCCAACCAGTAACAAGCAAATACGTGTAGGACTATTCTTTGTTGATGATCCCTTTGTCGTTACTCCTGAAAGAAATAGTTGAAAGTAAATTACTGCTTTGAATATACATACATTGACAATAAATTGATATAGAGTATCTGTAAAGAAGAGACGCAAGAGAAAAAGTCTCTACAAAAAAACGTGATTTAACCAAGCAATGGAACAACGCTTGTATAGGTGTTCTTCGTGTTGAAATCACCATGAGGCCTTCAACAATGAGATATGTTCATACCTCATATTAAGTTCAAGACAGCCCTTATCACCGGTTCGAGCAGAATTCATTGCTAAATATGGGGCAACGCTACATTTGTTATTTATATCTCTGAAATGTTTGTAATGTAAGTGAGAAATGAACCATCACTGAACCGTCATTCTAGAGACTAATAATCCAAGGACAAGGACAACAAAGATACACATGCACAGAAGAACAACACGGACCGGATAAAAACCATAGGTGAGATCAGGTGTACCGGAAGAATAAGCATGAGGGAAATTACGAAAACGAGAGGATAAGCATGAGGAAAATCACTAAAATGAGGGATTGCATACATAAGCTGACAAAATATCTATATAACGGAAGCTGAAATTAAAGGATTTGGCTAGTTTTTAACAATTGTTAAGGAGATACATAAGCACGTCAGCTATTAAAGGGGATGAATTTAAAATCTAAAATATAACAAAAAAAACCAAAAAAAAAAAAAAAAAAAAAAAAAAAAAAAAAAAAAAAAAAAAAAAAAAAAAAAAAAAACACATAGCAAAATAAAACAGTAGAAACAATAAAAAGGTCGAACGATATATTTCGACAGATTTGTTGTCGTCAAGTGGGTCGTGAAGAATGAAGTAGTAGTTTAAAAATAATATATTTTATGCAGGTAAGACATCTTTGACATTGTGTGTACACAGATGCATCATATTAGCCACTGAAAATCATACGACATCGAGACTCATTAATCATAGATAATTGTTTTATGTTTAAACCCCTTGATTTGAAAATATCCAATCTGAATATAATCCGTTGTTCCAACGTACGTCTATTGTCCTAGCCTCCATGTAATTTTATTAGCACTGTTACTTGCATATCTTGTGGGCAGTGGCTAGGGAGTCTGAAATTATTGCCGACTTGGCAATCCGTATCATTACGGACAGAGCGAATGTGCTCCGCAAAGCGGCCACCCACTCGGCGGCAGGTCTCCCCTACATATATCTTTTGTCACTGCCCATATATGATAGCATATACCAGATTCTGTGTTGTGCAGGCGTATCCGTTATGTATGGTAAATGTGTTTCGAGAGTATGGGAACAGGTAACACATTTCGGTCTTTTACATCCTTTTGTGCCCTTGTAATTAGCAAGCACTACTTTAGATTTTAAGTAACTGCTGACTAGATGCTCGCCTAGATATTTTCCGTGAGGTAAAGCCATGAGCGGCATTAATTGAAAATGCATCAACCATCAAACTGTCTTCCATAACATTGCTCTTAAAATTATTCAGGAGAATGTTTTGGATGGTAATTGAGAACAAGAGTACTCTGGCATTCTGTGACTTGCGTTTTGGACGCTGAATATGTTGTCTACTCTGTTAACAACCGGATTCCGAGGCCCTATCAACAACGACTTTGGGATACCCCCTTGAAGTGAAGAACGATGTCATTTTATTACACTGTATTCTGAAATCTTCTTCATCACTGCAAAGACGCCAATTCCGTGTCACTTACAGTGAAAGTATATTTTATGCCTGGATGGTAAGACGATACAAAGCCAATGAAACTTTGTTCCTGATCAGAATTACGTGAAACACCGAAAATATCATCTATGTATCTTTTGTAAAGATCAGGAAGGGGAACACATAACTCTGTTAACATTTTTTCCTCCAGGTATCCGACAAACACGCAAGCAAAACTAAGACCCATTTTTATACCCATCGCAACTCCACTTTTTTTACTGTAAAATCCCCATTTAACTGAAATGTATTGAGATTGAGGACAGGTTCCGTCAATCTCAAAATAACGTCCGTGTCAAAATAGGGACTGGATCCTGGAATTCAAATTACGAATATAGAATAACAAGATGGCCGTCAGCAAAAAACATTGTTAAATATTGAACCCAATGGGAATGTATTCAAATATCTTCTCCTCTGAAACATCTGAGCCAATTTTAACCATCGCTAGAATTATGGAAAAGGGCATTTAGATTCAAAATTGTGTTGAATTAGTCTACTGTTTTTGCCTAAAAAACTTAAAAACGGTTTCATATATCAAAATTCTGACTTAGTAAAAGTAATCAGCATGACAAGATCTATCTACCATGCAATTTTGAAGAAAATCTGATGAACCGCTCTGAATTTATTGCCCCTTTTCCATAAAATTTTTCAAAAATTTGTTTTTTATTTAAAGAAAACTATAACAGAGAGAGGTCAACTTTACCTTACGAAAATGTCGGGCATATGAAGACTCTACCCACCTGAACATTTCGAAGAAACTCTGAATATCCATACAGGAGTTATTGCCCTTTATTGGTCAAAATTTTCGTCATTTTGTACATTTTGTCTTATATTTCAAAAACGATTTGAGATAAATGCTAAATTTTAGACGCAAAAATGTTCATCATGTCAAGGACAACATTTTATCATCATGATTGAATTTGACATCAAAGATGGCCTCCAGCGGGGAACCTAGTTTAACATTAGACCCTATGGGAAGATATTCTCCTCTGAAACTACCTGACAATTGGAACCATACTTGGTTAAAAGTTTCCTTGGATTGTCCCCTTTAAAAACATTGACCGGCAAGTCTGCATCAGATCAAAGATGGTCGCCATCGGGGAACATAGAACCCGATGGGAAATACATTCAAAAATCTTCTCTGACACATTACAAAAACAAGATAACAGTAAACACCTACAATTGCCGAAAACTACAATCACATGACATTAGGCCATATCAAATAGATGTCTATTAACATAAAAGAAAATTAAACCCTTTACATTGTGGTAATATAGACTTTCTATGTCTTCCATGGACCAAGTAAGCTACGGGCGTTCGCGAGCGTCTACTTGTAATTATCAACTTTTGTTTCTTCCTTATTCTACTGACGTTGTTTTCTCAGTTCCAATACAAATCATTGCTGTAAGTGCTAGATATATTTGAACATTAGACCCATAAAGAAATACAAGATCTATGACTATTGAAGCAAGTACTCTAACGGTGATTTAAAAACTTTACTTTTTTGGCTTTCCACTTTGATCATATTATCAGTGTTTAGTTTATTTCGTTTATGGTTTTCCAAAAGTTTTTATTTGATCTGCATTAAAGAGACATAAGTTGTTGAATTAGCAATCTGCAGAAACGAATTTTACAGTAGCTTTGGTATTCAGTTGTCCAACTAGCTCCGACAAAACATTACTGCTAGTTGAGAACATAGTGAACTTTTGCGAAAACTTCATTCAAGATCATCAGTTCTGATGTATTAAAGTAAATTCAACCAAACGCTAAGAAAATCCCATCAATGCACATAATGGTAAATCAGACTTAATTTATTGTGACTTTACAAGTCATATAAATTGAGGATGGATGTAGCGGATTGTTTTTTAGGTCTTCTGAGCTCATATCATTTAGGTATTGCTTTGTAGAAATTTGTCATGCGAACGATACAGGCTCAGTTTCTAAGTCTCTAGGGATAATAATTATATGTCTTCATTCTGCAGTCACCATGAGGCCTTTAACAATAAGGAACGAAATATCGAAGTTACCGTTAATTTATTTTCTGCATATGCTCATTTCGACAACTTATGTCTCATTAGTGCAGATCAAAGAATTTTGAAGTCCATTAACTAAAAACATGTTAAAGCTGATAGAGAACAAAAAACCAAAAGGGTCTAAATAGAAATGCCAAAATTCAGCTAATGACAGAGCTAAGCATGAGGGAGATACCCATTAGGTTTAAACATAATTTTGCAAAATTTAGATATTGCAAGTTTCAATAAAATCGGTTTTTGGGGCAGCACCGAAGTACTGACTACTGGGTCGGTGAATACCTTCGCGGACTCACAGTCCACCCACAGGGACATCGGCCCAGTGGTAATAAATAACAAAATGCCGAAGTTCCCGTTAATTCATTGTCTGCATATGCGCATTTCGATAACTTATGTATCATCAGTGCAGATCAAGCCAAAACATTTGGAAGTCCATTAACCAAAAAAACATGTTAAAGCTTATAGAGAAGAAATAACCAAAAGGATTTAAATAGAAAAGCCAAAATTCAGCTAAGGACAGAGCTATGCATGAGGGAGACACTCCTTAAGTTAAAACAAAATCTTGCAAAATTTAGATATTGCAAGTTTCAATCCAATCTGTTTTCTGGTCAGCACCGAAGTACTGACTACTGGGTTGGTGAATACCTTCGGGGCTTTTAGAATCAAAAAGATAACAGGAAACGCCTACAATGGCCGAAAAACATAGCCACATGCCACAAAGTAAATAGGAACTGCACAAAAAAACCCACAATAAAAATACAAAAGACAAACGTAAACAACGATAGGAACTCAGGACAGCCGGACTTGGTACCGGCACTAGCAAAAGTCAGCGGTAGGGTTAAACCGGTTTATGGGTACCCAAACCTCCTCTTTCTCTGTCCCGTTTCCCTATAGTATAATAAACATACGAATAAAACCCATACAGGTAGACTACTAACTCCATGACCACAATCTAGAAAAGAAAAATGGGGGAACAAAACGTAATTTTGAAAGATGGGTCAAGGAGTGCTCGCCGCTAAACTGCCGGCTAGCTCAAGGAGCCTAGTCTGCTGGTAAAACACTGTCGCACTACGGAAGAAAAATCAAATTCAAAACTCCCAATGGGTTTGGTAAAGAATCATCATGTATTTCAGTAGACATCGACAACATCAGTGAGAGGCCAGTATGTGTGTAAAATCTTCAGGTCACTTGATCCACTTAGTCCACCACATTGGCGGATCCAGAGGGGGGGGGGGTCCCGGGGGTTGGAACCCTCCTTTTTTCTGGACAATCATGTATTCTTAATAAATATCCTGATATTTTATTGAGAAATACCCCCGAAATTTCCTTACATTTCCTTTTAGAACCCCCTCTTTTCTTTTTGCCTTGATCCGCGCCTGCACCAGCAGTGGCAAACTGTCTTTTCCTTATATAAATTTAAATCCACATTAAAAATATAATAAATTGTATAGTCTTTGTGAATAGATTTAAATCAAATTTTCACAATTAGACAGAAAATGTTGTTTAGTTTGATATAATTTTCTTACATGCAATTTCATAAAATTGATTATTTAGAGTTAAAAATTTTACTTGCTCGAATGAAGATTTTCTGCAACGAAAATAAAAATAAACGTTTTGTATAAATAATTCATTCTTAGAACCGATTCAATATATCTGTCCCCACCGTAAGATTATGACGTGTATATCTTTTGTTAGCTCATGTGTTAAAGAAAGCACAATGTCATCAAATGTGGAAGGAAACAGACAAATGTTTTGCACATTCATACACGATGTAGCTTTTTGTCATCTTTTTACAAAGAAAACCGCCCGTTATTGATGTAGAAACAAACGATGAATCAGTCACAACATTACTTCATTGGATTGGTCAAGAAGGTGAGGTAGGGATTATTAAATCGACCCTATAACTGCAACGTGTAAAATAAAATAAAACTAGAAAATACCCTGCTCCCCCAGTATGGTAATATCCATTGAACATCCTGTGAAAGTTTCATTGAATTTCACCAAGTGGTCTAGAAGGAGTTGTCGCCACAAAGTATCTACCCTATGGCGGACAGAATAACGAACGGACTGACGGACTAACGGACCGGCAGACGAACGGACATCATGATCACTATTTACCAATCGCTAAAGCGGGGGGAATACAAGATTGTAACGTGTAAAATATAATCTAGAATAAAACTATGTGAAAGTCTGTGTGAAGCTTTAAATCGTACTGAAATCGAACAAACAAAATTGACATCACAATGTGTTTGAAAAATTTCTGGATTCATATGAAGAAAAGACAATTGGCAAATATAACTTGCATATAAATGTAAATCTACGACTGCCATTAGCATTTGTTTGAGCACAAATTATTTTCAGATCTCAATCAGTCTAACATTTTTGTTCTTTTTTTACTCCCGTGGGCAATGATGGAAAAACCAGAGGCTCCCAGGAGCCTGTATCGCTCACCTGGCTTTCAGTTGCCACAATCAAGGGAACATTGTAAGTTATACAGTTGATCTTGAGTTTCTCAAACTTTCGTAGCTCAAACACCTCCAATATCTTGAACTGTTTTTAGAGTCTGATGATGTTTTACTATATTTCTTTGTTGGGCTTTTTGACAAAAAACGTTCTTGCTAAGGACCACTTTCGACACCAGTTTTGAAGTTGAGAGGTCATTTTGTAAATGGCAGTCAACACACAATTTTCAACATCGGTTTTGAAGTCGCAACATCAATATCTACCTGGAAATCAAATTTCATTGAAATCGGACAATGTTGAATTTTCCCAACTTTTTGGTGTCCATTTTGAAAATGGCGGTCAACGAACAATTTTCAACACCGGATTTGAAGTCGCAACATCAATATCTACTTGGAAACCAAATTTCATTGAAATCGGACAATGTTGAATTTTCCCGACTTTTTGGCGGCCATTTTGAAAATGGCGGTCAACGAACAATTTTCAACACCGGATTTGAAGTCGAAACATCAATATCTATTTGGAAACCAAATTTCATTGAAATCGGACAATGTTGAATTTTCCCGCTTTTTTTGGCGGCCATTTTGAAAATGGCGTTCAAGGAACAATTTTCAACATCAGTTTTGAAGTCGCCACAGCATGGCAAACATTTCACCAATTTACACTTAACCTTCATCTTCTATAGTTTTGGAAATAAAAGAAGAAAAATACGAAAATTTTAAAAATTCGGTGAAAAAAAGGCAATAACTCCTACAAGGGTTTATGGATTTTCTTCAAAATGGCAGGGTGGGTAGATCTTGATATGCTGAACATTTTTGCAATATACACTTGACCTCTAACTGTTACACTTTTTGAAATAAGAAATAAAAAAATGCAAAAATTTTGAAAATTTAACGGAAAAAGGGCTGTAACTCCGAGATGGGCTTTCAGATTTTCTTCAAAATTGCACAGTCGGTAGATCTCATTATGCTGATCATTTTTATCCAGTCAGATTTTTGATATCTGTAACGGTTTTCGAGTTATTAGACAAAAACTGCAATTTACCCTTATGTTCTATTTTTAGCAACGGCGGCCATGTTTTTTGGCCTACCGCCTAATCGAGCACAATTTTGAGAAGCCATATTCTGGTGATGAAGTAAGTGAGAACCGAACCGTCAGTCTGAAAAGAACAATCCAAGGACAATGGCAACGTCGGAAAAACGAAGAAACGAAGACATAACATGAGCACGGCACAGAAAAGAAAATGAAGACATGCACATATACAAAAATGAACAACACGGACCCAATGAAAACCATGGGTGACATCAGGTGTACCGGTAGAGTAAGCATCTCCTGCTTCTTATAAGACACCCGCCGTGTTGAACATGTCAACTCTGGTAGTAAAGTCAAATCCGATAGAGGAAAATCAAACTTTAGTGGCAAAGAGAAAAATCTGTTGTCATCTGGGAAACAGATATCTCATAGCGGTCCACAAGATAGTGATATCGACCGTAAAACTTCTGTAGTGATGACCTCAAGTTATGGGCAACATACCCTTGCTTAAGTAGCCTATTTGCAAGCAACCGAGCTCTATCAAGGTAGTCACTGTATCGACCACAGGCCCTTGAGTAGCGAGCGAATGAGTTGGGAGATGTAAACTCAGTATGCTGGTGCTTTTGGAATGTTGCTACAAAGAAAGGGGAAGTTGACTATTGGAAAAGTGAGGTCATCGCGTTTGTCATACAGCCTAGTTTGTAGTGTAACTCTTTTGTCAATTTCAAGATGAAGGTCAAGGAACGAGGCTGATGTCGAAGTATCTGTAGTATCCTTAATTTCTAGCTCTTTTGGATAGATAAGATGAAGAAAATCACCAAAGCAAGGATTGTTTAGTGATAAAATATCATCTATATAACGGAAGCTGAAATTAAAGGACTAGGCCAGTTTTTTATCTTTATTTTGAAGAAGCCCTTCGATGAATTCAGCTTCATATGAGTGGAGAAATAGATCGGCTAAAAGAGGTGCACAGTTTGTGCCCATTGGAATTCCGATAGTCTGTTGAAAAACAAGTCCTCCAAATTGGACAAATATATTGTCGATCAGAAACTCTAACATATATTAATCACTTCTTCCTCTGTATATTTTTTCTGTGATTCTGAGTCGTATTTCACAAAGTATGCTTGTTCTCTGCCTATAACAATGTATTTATATCTTTGTTCGCCGTTCTTGCGGGAGAAACATCTATGAATTATATCTTTCAGCCCTGATTTCAGTTGTTCACGGGGAATTGTAGTATAAAGCGTGGAAAAGTCAAGAGTTTTAATGCTGTTACAGTGTGCTAATGATCTCGATTCTAAGATGTCAAGCAGATCCTTAGAGTTTTTTAATATCCACATTTCATTTACACCACTTCTTGAAAAGCTAGTATCACAATATTTTTGAAGGCCCTCTTTTACGGCTGTCAAGATGGATGTTAATAGCTTAGAAATAGGTTTTGTAGAACATTTAGCAGATCCAGTGATGTACCGTTGTACATCACTGGATCTGCTTTTGGTACCCAGTACAAGGAGGGGAGTTTCCAATGCCTAGTTCTTTCTTTAAACAATCGATGTAATGATTTTTACAAATGAAAATGATGTTATTAGGGGTCTTATCTGCCGGAACAACGACATATTTGTCATGAATGGAGGTCAAGTATCTGGCAACATCGGCATTTTTGAAAAATGGATGATGCTTTAGTTCTCATTGACCCTCGTAGCTGACTGATTCGTTTAAGAATCATGGACCTCACAGCCTTAACCCACTCCGAAAGAGAATCCAGGTCTTCATCTTGTTCACGTTTAATCCATTTTCTGGCATAGTCCTCTACAGCATCCATGAGTAGCTTAAAATTTTGATCCAAGTTGATGGATCGTGGTTCACGGAATTTTGGTCCCTTTGCAAAGACTTCACGGAGAGTCGGATTTTCGATGATATTCAAGTCTCCCGTTATGACGTGACCACAGGGACTATATTTGTAAGGAGAATTTGAACATGAACAATCGGGTGGTTTAGACTTGAGATCGTCGGTGGTAAGGTTTTGCAATACACGTTTATGGTTGAAAATCTTTGATGCTATCGGTGAAGTATAGGTATATGAAATGATTGGAACTGATGTGTCCTTAAAATATGGAGGTATTTTGTTTTTTACATTTTTGTGGTGTAATATATTGGCAAGGTTGATGGCATCTAAACCCTTATTTGCAAACTTAATAGGTAGGAAGGAGCGGTGTTCGTCTACGTTTGTGTGTTCTTTAACAGGGTGGAATAACCTATGTTGGCCAATATCAAGGATGACTGCGTCTAACTTGTATAAAGATGAGGATGGATCAGTGACAGAATTTTCTAAAGATTGTTTATATAAAGAATTCAATTTTGTTAGTGGTAAAGAGTACAGTTTTGTGCGAATGTGATGCAATCCTAAGGGTTTACAAACGAAAGGAAGTAGGCCCTGTATAGTTTCATCATGAAGTGTTGGTGATGTATAATGGCGATAGCCATGACTACGCTTTCGTCAAGGATTGTTGTCAAAAATGCGCATCACATTTATATCATTACACTTAGGGCTCTTCCCTTAGTTTCACCTACAAAAATAAGGCCACATAAATTGCATTCTATTCCGTAGACAAGATTTTTAGAAGCACAATTAAGATCGTTATAGCTTCTAGTATGATACGTCTTTTTTGTCAAATTACTAGTGATTCAGGCCAAGTTTGGTTACATTTGGCCCTGTGGTTTCAGAGGAGAAGATTTTTGAAATTGTTGACAGACAGACAGACAGACGGACGGACGGACGACGGACGGCAGACGCATAGTGATGGCAAAACTCACATGGCCTTTTAGGCCAGGTGAGCTAAAAAGAAGATTCAATAGCGGAGAAATCTTACAAACTCTATGAATTGATTCAAGAATGAATACAATTACAATTAATTTTGAATTTAAACTAAATTTACTATGTACACATATATGTCATCATCCTATATGCGCAATTTATTTTTATAAAAATTTGTTTAGTATCATTTTCAGATGAATTTTCATGTTTCAGTCATAAAAAGGTATATCAACGTATCTATCAAATGAAATGTTTGTGGAATAAAAAAACTGCAGTTCATTGCTTCAGATAAGTACCTCTCTTTCACCTTTATTAATGCCTAGATCAGATTTCAGACAATTCTTCTTGAATGACAAAATATTTTCTACCTTGAAAGATTTTCAATTTGATGCCATTTCTTTCAACTAAATAAAATTGTCGTTATAGTGATACTGACGCACTTACCAGTACTTGATTGTTTAGATCCCTGTCTTGTGTTGTAAGGTTGTTTACTGCAGATGTCCCATCTGTAGCGTTATGTGCTAAAAGTGATTTTAAAAATAATTTTGTGATGAGAATAAAGGTACTGCAACTAGTGAACTGATTTATTTTCCAATACTACTAGTATTCATCGTACTTTCTGCGCCCATCTTATAGTATGTGTTTCACAAATGATTGTAGGAAAGAATTTTCTACTAATTTGTTAATGTTAATATCTTTGAAGAAAATGTTTGTTCTAATTTGTTAATATTGATAAGTTTGAAGAAAACGTTTCTGGTAATTGTAATTGATAATATGCTTGAAGAAAATGCTTCGGCTTAGTTGTAAATTTTATATATTTGAAAAAGATGTTTCTCCTAATTTGTAAATGCTCATTTTCACGACAGACGTTAGCATTTGTTTCAGCACAATTTATCTTAAGATCTCGATAAGTCTAACATTTTTCTTTTCCACTTCAGTAAAAAAAGGAAACTTCAGTATCGGAGAAAGCTCACAAACTGTTTGATATGAACCCAGAATGAAGACAATTACAATTAGGTTTGAATTTAAATTAAATTTACTTTGCACTCATACTGTTGATAGACATTATATGTCTGTAATGCACAATGTTATTATTTTTAAATAGTTTAAATATCATTTTTGGACAAATGTTCATATTTCAGTCAAAATAGCAGTATCAACTTTTTATATTATAGAAATATTTTGTGCGTGGAATTTAAAGAACTGCAGTTCATTAATTGGATATTTTCCGCCCTTTCCACTTTAATTACTTCTTATATCGGATTTCAGACAATTCTTGAATAACTAAATATTGTCTACCATCAAAGATTTTCAATTTCATGCGATTATTTTTCACCTTTCAGATATTACTGTTATATTGATATTAACGAACTTACCAGTGCTTGGTTGTGTGAGATTCCTGTCTTGAGTTCTAATGTTGTAAAGAACAATTGTCCCATCGGTAGCGCTAAATTCTAAAAGAATTTCTAAAAATTATTTTGTGATGAGATTGTAAGTGATGTAATAGTGAATGGATATATTTTCCAGGAAAAATATTTCTCGTATTTACTTCTGCTATGTCAAAGTATTTTTTTTCTCGAAAGAATAAAGGGCAAAATCTCCTACTGGTTTGTAAATGTTACAAATTTAAATTTTGTTCAAAAAAATTATCTCCATTTCGCATAGCCCTGTCCTTAGCTGATTTTGGCTTTACTGTAAATATAAACGCGCTTATGCAGAAACTTATTAACGGTAACTTCGGATTTTTGCTATTATATACATTATACATTGTATAACGGGTGCTATATACAGATCAGGACAAGCTTACCATTCCGAAGCACCAACTGTCGCTGTTTTTAGAGTTAAAACTGTTAGTGCTTTAGTTTTGAGTGTTATATTTGTGGTGATTGTGTGTTTTTCGTGGATGTGTGTTGTCTTTGTTCTTCTGGTATAGTCGTATTTTGCCGTGTCTCTGGACTTTGATTTATGCAATACTGTGCTTTGTTCGATATTCTATTTTTTGTTTGTTTTGTAAATGATAGTATGTTTGTTGATGAGATTACTGCTAGCCTGTAGATTACAGTATGTTTGACTACGAGGTATCTGTTGATTTGTAAATCAAAGTAGGTGAGAAGAAAAGGTTTTTGATAATTTGTGAGTGAAAGCAAAGGGGATTTTTATTTCATCAAGGTTTATATCAATGTATAAATGATAGTTATTTAAAAGAAGACACTTCTTCTTATTTGTAACTTATGATATGTCTGCCGACGTGGTCTCTGCTAATTTGTAAATGTGAATATCTTTAAAATTGATGCTTCTACAAAATGTTAAAAGAAGATGCTTTGGCTAACACGTAAATGTTAATATAAAAACTTTTTTCTGATTTTTACATATGTATATGTTTGAGAAAGACAGTTCTGCTAATTTGTAAATAGTGTTACATCTAAAGATGTTTTAATAATTTGTAAATGATAATATATGTTTGGAAAAGACTTTCTTCCGTAAATGGTTGTTTTCCGTGTAAGACAGCCCATAGAAAACAGTGTCGCTTGAAGCTGTCTTACACGGATAATTTGTTCGACGTCATAATTGTTACCATAACAAAGTCCATGAATTATTTGACGTCACAGTTGGAAAATCCACAAGAAATGGCAAGTATTACTTTCCTTCGGTTTGTTCGCTGTATTTTACAGAAGAAATAGCTTCTTCACTCGACTAAAATTAAAGATCGGGATATCTTCCACTTGTGTGAGAAATTCTTCGCCTTTTCCCCTCGTTACACTCGGAAAAAGACGGAATTTCTCACACTCGTGAAAGATATCCCTTATTTTTTATATAGTCTCGAATAAGAAATATAGTATCTACCCCAAGGGAAAAGGCGAGATAGGCTGATCTCAAACCCGAAGGCTAAGATATCATGTCCATCCCGAGGCTTGCCGAGGGATGGACAAAAGATATCTTAGCCTGAGGGTTTGAGATAAGCCTATCTCGCATTTTCACGAGGGTTTGATACTTTTTCTCGCTTTAACGTCCTGAAATAACCCGAAAAACTATGCTCAGCTTTGACTTTCACATAGATATATCACAAACGTTCCCGGGAAAAAGATGACGTCACAATTACTTTACGTTTACCAAAGCTTGATGGTAACTTTGTTGTCAACAATTTGCGCACTATTTTAAATCTCCGATTAAATAAAAAATTAACTGCATTTCTCGCAGTTCATGATACATTTCAGCTTAAAAGGTACATGTCCATTCTTTATTCAAACAGAAAGAGTTATTAAATTAGAAATCAAATAAAACTGGATAAATCGTTTGAAAATTCGAAGCGATGGCATCTTGAATTTTTTGCACGTGCTTTCGATTGATGTGAGAAAGCCCACCGCAAAGGGGTGAGATAATATGTATCTAACACGGGTGGGTGTGCGAGACAAGGAAATCTCACACACCCAAGGGCAAGATTAAGGTTGTCTCTGACGAGGCTTTGCCGAGTCAGAGACTACCTAATCTTGCCCGAGGGTGTGTGAGATTTACTTTGTATCGCACACATACCCGTGTTTGATTTGTTTTCTCACCCTGCCAACACGAGCGGGCAGATGCTCATTTTGACATTGGACATCATGTTTGGTAGTATCAGTCAGATATTGGATTTCTGTTGAAACTAAATAATTCAAAACATATTTCATTACACAATGATTTATTTGGCTAATTACCGTCTGGCTTTTTATTTGTGTTAACTTATACACTGAAATCGTTGATCTGAAATTTGACCTTCCTGACTTTTGTTTACTTACGGGAGTTACGTCCCTTTTTATGACGTCATAAAATTCGAGCGGGATTTTTGAATGTTGAGTATTACGTTACATTTTTTCAGACTTATCTGGCACATATAATAGGTGTCAAGTTTTAAAACAGTTTCTTAAGTCGACGTTGTTGGAAAATGTGCTGATCTAAAAAGAAAAAACAAGAAGACAAGTGCAATTTGAATGTCAAGCGGACACAAAAACCGCGGGAAAAAGATCGTGTAGGTGTTCTCACCCAGGCGGGTGGGTGAGACGGAAAATGGGTTGGTGAGACGGAAAAATCTCATCCAGGCATTGGCTACATAGAATGCACTACAGGTAGGGTGAGAAAAGCTGATCTCACCCACCCCAAATTACGAGATTTCTCTATCCCATAGGCGAGAAACTATTATTCTGCTAACTTGTAAATGTTTACATGTTTGAAGATGCTTCTGTTAGTTTGTAAATGTCAATATATGTAAAGAAAATGTTGGTGCTAATTGGTAAATGCTATTATGTTTGAAGATGTTGCTGCTAATTTGTTTGATGACAATCTTTTTTTTGCTAATTTGTAAATGGTTATATGTTTAAAAAACTAATTCTGCTAATTTAAGAAATGTTAATACATATTGAAGATGTTCCTTTTAATTTTTAAATGTAAATATGTTTGGAGATTTTTTTTTAATCGTAAATGATAATCCTGCTAATTTGTAAATGTTACAGCTGATTCAGTAAAGCATGTACCAGGTAACTTCGCAATGTTAGTAGCAAAGTTTGAAAAAAAAGTTTGGTTGAATAATTAGGGATTATAGTGTATTCCAAATTTATACAATACATTTTTAACCATTAAGTTTGCAAGCAAATGTACATAACATTTAGTAGTTATCTATTTTTCAATATATGAAGAATTTAAACATAAACATATAATCACTATTACTACCGGTAATATTAATATGAAGCATAAGATCCGTCTTTTTGCATTTTCAATCTACCTATATGGAAGTTTGAAATAGCCTATTACACTTCCTTGTGATAACTGATTGGGTATGAACGGATTGATAAAACTAGCCTCAGGCTTATCAAGTTAGCTAGCAACTTTTCAAAAGTTATAGATACATGGATAGTTGAAACAGCTGTAATATATTTGAAGTTATTCTATAATATATAAATACTGATGGTAAAATTGTATTGACATTAAATTGAATAAAAAAGGATATTCACTCTATAGAAAGGATATTCACTCGATAGAAAGGATATTCACTCGATAGAAAGGATATTTATTCACCGCGGGAAACGTCTTGCGCGACATATTTTTAGAAAAAGGGAAATCCCGTATTTATATCGTCTAATCATATTGCTATGTAACATTGTTGCGTGACAACGTCATCGGCATCACTAGAAACAGAATGGCTACATCTAAAGAAAAGACGATTTGCTTGTATTGATCAGCGGGAAATGGTGCAAATAGGAAAGAGCAAGACATTAAAATACGTTAAAAAGCCAGCGGTTAAGCCGTTCAAACAATATTTTGGGAAAAAATCTCCCTACGGATGTCGACAACACGTCGCTTATTAAACAGATCAATGATTAAGGATAAAAAAAACAATTCTTTGAAAAAGTTTTTACAGAACATTCGCTAGTTGCATAAAAATGTCAATCCCCTCTCTTTTTCACATTCTCCCACAAGTATGGTCAATCGGAAAGAGATAAATGACGAAGTTGACCTTTTTAGCGAACATCTATTGTTTAAAGCCTCGTCAGAACAACTAAATGGCTACAGCAGAATAATTAAGAAAGTCTTATTGGCTACTAAATACTAGTATTACTAAAAGGTTGCAAATAACACTGATCGTTCTTTGAAAAATGCACACATCACAGAACATATCAAACCTTTTTTTTCTATTTACAAGCAAATACTTTTCAAGTACTGAGTTCATTCGCTTTATATAATCTTGGATCTCAAATTTCCTTTGAAAACAAATACCGTATAGTTTTATCAATAAGACGTACATGTACATTTCCTGCAAGTCAAAAGCTGAAAACTCATTGTTATCTAGAATCTGTGAAATTCTGACAGTAAAGATGATAATTAAATTATATTTATTGTTTTACTTATCCACAAAATATTTTTTTCAAAAGTATATATTTCATTTATTTTATGCAATGTCCAAAGCCTCTTTAATTCGACACGAATAGAAAATTTCTAGGTGTATGGTATAATACTTGATAAATAAAGAATTATAATATATTTATCGGATAATAGAATGAAACAGTTACTGTCTTTAGTTTCGGTAAATGTGCAGTGTTATTGACTTTTGGGAAAACAGATATTCACCTCGCCATGCGGCTCGGTGAATATCTGTTCACCCAAAAGTCAATAACACTGCACATTTACCTCAACAAAAAACAGTAACTGTATAATGTTTCTGTTAGTTTGTAAATTTCAATGCTTGAAGAAAATGTTTCAGATTATCTGTTAATATGCGTAAAGATGTTTCTGCTTACTAGTAGTTGTAATTTAGGATTGATAATTTGTTTAGAGGAAATGTTTCTGCTCATATGTAAATGTAAATATGTTACAACGACCATCAACACTTGCTTGAGCACAATTTATTTTCAGATGTTGATTAGTCAAACATATATGTTTTTTATTTCTACTTCAAAGGGGCTATGATCGTAAAAAAGGAAATTAGTACTGGAGAAATCTCACAAACTCTGTGATTTCAATCCAGATTGAAGACAATTATAATGTGATTTGAATGTAAATTAGATTACTTTGCGTACATACTGTTGATAGGCATTACATGTCCTTTATTAACAATGTAATTATTTTTTATTATGTGTTAGAAATCAGTTCATTAAAACCCTATCTGTTATGGAAATATTAAAAACATTTATGACACCCCGGTATGTTGGTGGAATTTTAAAAGCTACATTTCATTGTTTTGAATAATTTTCCCCCTATTCACATGAATTATTTCTTAGGCAATACCTTTCCTTTGATTTTTAGGCAATTTGTCTTGAACGACAAAATATTTTCTACAATCAAAGATTTTCAATTTTATGCCATTAATTTAAACCTGAAAAATATGATGGTAATAATAGTTCTGACGAACTTACCAGTACTTGGTTGTGTTAGATCCATGTCTTGTGTTGTAAGGTTATTAGCAGCAGATGTCCCATCTGTAGCGTTATGTGCTAAAAGTGATTCTGAAATAATTTGTGAAGAGAATATAGATTTTGCAACTATGGCATTGGTTTATTTTCCTGGAAAATGGTTCACTGTATTTTCTGCTGCTATGTCGTTGTAATATTTTAAAGAATGCATGTATGGAAGGTTTTCTGCCAATTTGTATAATACATGCTATTTGTATAACGGGTGCTGGACAAGCTTACCCTTTATAAGCACCTGTTGTCACCTTGTTTATTTAGTTAACACTGTTCCTGCTTTAGCACCCATTGTAGCTGTGGAATTCGTGTGTTTCGTTGGTTTGTAGTGTAAATAAGCTTTCGTCTTCCAGTGCTCGCGTTTTTTGCCTGGTGTCTGGACTTTGATTTATGTATTCTTGTGCTTAGTTCCTTCAGTATTCAACTGCTGTTGTTTAGTAGATGATGATAATGTTTTATGATGAGATTTCTGCTAGTCTGTATGTTATGGTATGTTTAAAAAGATCCCTTCAAGATACTAAGGAAAAAAAAATAATAAAAAAAAACAACGCATTTTATTATGATGATGATTATTATTATAGATCTGGTGTGGGTAAACCGGAGTTGGTAAGCATGGGCTTTTAAATGTTGAAGACAGAGAAAAAATAACTGCGATAGGGACATGCACACAAGACGTTTTATAACAAATGCTAAGACAACTTGCAACATTGAAGAAAGTTACATATCAAAATACCGAACTTACTGTGAATTTAGTTTCTGCATATACGCATTTCGATAACTTATATCTCCACAGTGCAGATGTTTTAAATTTGATAGAAAACGGATAACCTATATGATCTAAATAAAAAGCAAAAACCATATAAGGACAGAGCTTTCCATGAGGGAAATACTCCTTAGTTTTCAACAAAATTTACAAAAATTTAGATATTGCAAGGTTCCAAATAAAATCGGCTTTTAGTCAGCACCAAAGTACTTACTACTTGGCTGGTGAATACAACTAACAGTCCACCAGCAGAGGCATGTATAGATCCAGTGGTAACAAATAACTAAATACCGAACTATTGTGAATTTAGTTTCTGCATATGCGCATTTCGACAACTTATGTCTTTTCAGTGCAGATTAAATCTAAGCGTTTGGAAGACCATAAACTCAAAGATTTTTTAAACTGATAGAGAACAAATAACCAATAAAATCTAAATGAAAAGCCAAAATCAGCTAAGGACAGAGCTTTGCATGAGAGAGATACTCAATAGTTTTCAACAAAATTTACAAAAAATTAGATAAAAATCATGGGTCTTTAAAAACCGACTTTGTCTCATTTACTCCATATCCTTTCATTGTTGAATTGTTTGTCTGTCCTGCAGTGTGGAGTCCGTAAAAAGATTCCCCCGTGAGAGAGATGTATGCTCTCTATATATATATTTCAGTTATGGTGTACTTTACTCATATGGATACACTATCATATTTTCAAACTTTTGGCATTTTATTTTTTGTAATTTCAAAATGTTATTCTAAAATCCTGTTTGTATTGCCCAAATCTCACTTTTTTATATTAAAAAGTTTTCTCGCACTTGACTCGATAAATGCCCTGTGGTTGTTAATATGTTGTTGTTGTCTTCTGTTAGTTCATTTTGTCGGGCAATGGATGACAGCAGTTGTAAGAACACTTTCCCAGTTTATTTTATTTGTTATGTTTGTTGAAGATCCTGCATTAATGATGTGGCATTGCTTGACATCTAGCGATGAATTCCGCTTATACCGGCGCTAGGGGCCGTCTTGAACTAACTATGATTGATGAGCAAAGGTAGTAAGGAATAAATACTACTTAGTTGTCAGTTAAAGATGTATTAATGAAAATTTAATATGGCTCAAAATAACTTCGGATTAACTGATCAAAATTTCGTTTTTACCTTTCTCGTCAGGTATTCTGAATATGCTGCGAATTATTGAAACAACGGCAGTAGAATACCGAAGGAACAAGGGAAGTGATGATCACAAAAATCAAAGTCCAAAGACATGGAAAAAACGACAACAGAGAAAAACAAAGACAAACCAAGTCATAACGTCAGGCTAACGATCTACAACGCACGGAAAACTTTTTCATAACTTGGCTACTACACTCACAAAACGTGTAACAGCGTATGACGACGTTTCAAAGGCGTTTTACCGGCGTACTTAACGTATACCGAATAACTAAATACCGAAGTTACTGTGAATTTATTTTCTGCATATGCGCATTTCGACAACTTATGTCTCTTCAGTGCAGATTAAATCTAAACGTTTGGAAGACCATAGACTCAAAGATGTTTAAAAACTGATAGAGAACAAATAACCAATATGATCTAAATGTAAAGCTAATATCAGCTAGGACAGAGCTTTGCTTGAGGGAGATACTCCTTAGTTTTCAACAAAATTTACAAAATTTAGATATTGTAAGTTTCAAAATAGAATCGGCTTTCGGGTCAGCACCGAAGTACTGACTACTGGGCTGGTGAATACCCTCGGGGACTAACAGTCTACCAGCAGTGGCATCGACCCAGTGGTAACAAATAACTAAATACCGAAGTTACTGTTAATTTATTTTCTGCATAGGCGCATTTCGACAACTTATGTCTCTTCAGTGCAGATTAAATCTAAACGGTTGGAAGACCATAGACTCAAAGATGTTTAAAAACTGATAGAGAACAAATAACCAATATGATCGAAATGTAAAGCCAATATCAGTTAAGGACAGAGCTTTGCATGAGGGAGATAATCCTTAGTTTTCAACAAAATTTACAAAAATTTAGATATTGTAAGTTTCAAAATAGAGTCGGCTTTCGGGTCAGCACCGAAGTACTGACTGCTGGGCTGGTGAATACGCTCGGGGACTAACAGTCCACCAGCAGTGGCATCGACCCAGTGGTAACAAATAACTAAATACCGAAGTTACTGTGAATCTATTTTCTGCACATGCGCATTTCGACATTTTATCATCCATAACGGTCTTCAAGCATTCAGAGAACGTCTGTATAGCGTTTTGACAGTCTTTCGTCAGATCAGTCAGAAATTCTTCACGCCAATGTCATTTGCAAAGGTAGAAATGGATAGAAATGTCACAGAAAAATACGATTTGCAGAAGGGATAGGTCCCAAAAAATCACAAAATAAATTTATTTTCAAATAAATATGTTAGTCTGATGCTGAAATAAAGCAGCTTTGTACGTTCCTTTAGAAATTTATCTTGCTTTTTAACCATTTTTTAATAATAAAACATCGGCTATTACGTTACTCCTCAGTTACAAGGACGCTCGGTTTGCGTTCTTAACACGTTAAAGACAATTTTCGAGAAACTAATACATATCGCACAAATTGCGTGCACAACGTAGCGTCTAACGTGTGCAACAACTTATCAACAACACGCTAGCAAACGTCGTGAAATTTTGAGCATGTTTAAAATTTTCCGACGAACCAAACGTTCAACAACGCACTTCAACGTGTGTCGACGTGTTTGTTACGTGCTAAAACGTGCCTCGAACTACAACGCACACCAGCGTGTACGAACATTTTTCAACACGTCGGCACACGTTTGCGATGTGCGTTATAGGGTGACAGGGCCAAAACATATTAAATTGAAGCTAATCACTAGCACATTACGAAAAAAGTACTTTCGATTGCAAAATTTTAAAGTTGTCAATAGAGAGTCGCGTAACATATCGAATTGAAGATGGTCTCTAGTATATTACTATAAAACAGATTGCGGTCGGATTTCATTATCCCGCGCCGGCGCGTCGTCGGCTGATCGTCGGCTGATCGCGGCCGGGCCCCCACCGCAATAATCGAAGGCCTCGTGACGCAGGAGTGATGTTGACCCCAAACGCCATTGAAAATTTGCAAAAATTTTATTTTTCATCAGATACATGTTCTTCGTGTTGTGGTAATAAGTTTTCATCTATAATGTTTTTTCTAAGTTTAACTGCTTGCTTAGCAGCTTCCTCAAGTAACATTCCGTATACATCTTGACAATGGTTCACTGTAGTCATAATTTCACGGTGTAATGGTTCGTTTGATAATAAATCATAATTCAAAATTAAGTTCACATAATCTTTTCTAAGCTCTTTTCTTATTTTTGGGAGATAGTTGTTAACTGCTTTGGCCTTATAAAGCCTTTTGTCGTCACCATCCTGTATGTATTGGTCCATTTTATCTTCTATATGATTTCTGGCCATTCTTCTGCGAGTGGTCGTCTAAGCAGGGACGTCACGAATATACGGTATTAGCTAAATCTTCTGGAATAAGTTTCATTTTCTTTGGAATACATACTCGTCATCATCATCATCATCATCATCATCATCATCACCCGAATCCTCCGATATTCTCCTTTTTTCTTATTGGTACTATCGGATTGTGAATTTTCACAATACCGTTGCGGTGCAGGTTCTTTTAAACCAATTCCTTCTTGATATCTTTCCCATAAATGTCTGTATTTAGTTGGTGCTTTATTTCCTATAGAAGAAGATACATCACTTTCAAACAATGTGGAACCAATGCTTATCATGTCATTTAATGGAGACAAAACTTTTGGTCTAAGACGCATGCTTGTCACGGTCGTAGGTTTTAGATCGATCAGTAAGTTTCCAAAGATTGTTCTACTGCTCGGTCAAAAATTCCCATGAAGTACTGAACATTTCGTGGATACATTTGCCGTGCTAATGCCGTTACGAGTTGTCGGTCAATAGGATTGTTGAAAAGGATTAGATAATGACAGTGTCTTCTTTGGGTTGGATCTTTACTGAAATATAAGTTCTGGTTCAACGCAATCACCGACAGATTTCTATGGTGACTACCTTCCGTAAATAAATCGTTGATGCATGGGTCCTTTGATGTTATAAGATCGTCTATGATTAAAAGATGACGAGTTTTCGGGTTAATGAAATTATCGCTGTCTAAATCAACCGGTACTCCATGTACAAACTGTACGGGAGGCTATACTTTTTCCTTAATTATCCCCCCGCTCAGCGAAAGCGGGGGGATTATGTAATGCAGTCCGTCCGTATGTACGTACGTACGTACGTGCGTGCGTTTGTAATGCTCCCCGATAGCTCTGGAACAGTAAGAGATGCTAATTTGAAACTCGGCACCATACTAGAGTATGATTAGAAGTAGCGCATTGTGGATTCAGAGTTTAAGGTCAACCGCCCTAGGGGCAAATTATGGGCGAAAACGAATTTTCGCGATATCCAATAATTGAAGAAATTTCCAAGGCCATTTGGGCTAGAAAGTTGAAACTCTGGAATCGACTGACATATTATATAGCAACTTCACAGAGGGTGTCGGAACTTTGGTATGACCCCTCAGGGCATGGCCTCTAGGGGGTCCAAAAAACGAAAAAAAAAAACGATTCCGCTGGAACTCCTCTTACACCTTAAATCGCAGAAACCCTGTAATAACGGTATAAGTAACACTATAAAAGTTGTCTGTGCCGAAGGTTTCGGAATTTTGAAATTTGCCCTCAGGGCGGAAAAATGAGCGAAAATGTAATTCGAGATATCCAGTAATAAGTGAAATCTTCTGAAGTATTCATGTTTGGAAGCTGAAACTTTGTATGCAAGATCCATTATAGGCATCTCATTTACTAATGATAGCGGACTTTTGGTATGACCCCTGGGAGCATGCCCTTAAGGGGCCAAAAATGTTAAACAATTAGTACTCATCAGAACGACTGGGTCTCTATGTATAATTTCGATTTTGTGGTTTATATTCTCATGAGGAATTATTGGAATTGCTATTTGAATATGTTTCTTAGCTTTTGGAATTTAGACCCCGGTGCCAAATCTGGTAAATTTCCTGAAAATGTCAAAGGCTTATAATTTTTGAAATTCCAACATGAAGTTTTATAATTAATCAAATTTTTTAATGTCATTAGCTAGTATGAACACTGGGATTTCAAAAATATGATTCTAATTTTGGTAAATTTCCTGAAACTCTTAAAGACCAATTATTTTTTTGGAATTTTACCTAGCAACCATATCTTTTTTTGATGCCTTATAGTTTTAATGATCATTTTCAATGGTCGGATTGCAAAAAACCTTGATTCTAATATTGTTAAAGTTCCTGAAACTCTCCAAGACCTATTATTTTTTGGAATTCTACCTAGCAACCAAATCTTTTTCAATTATTTAGAGTTATAGGGATGAATTTCAACTGTCAGGTTGCAAGAATCTTTGATTCTAATTTTGGTAAATTTCCTGAAACTCTCAAAGACCCATTATTTTGGGAAATTTTACCTAGCAACCATATCTTTTTGGATGCCTTTTAGATTTAATTATCATTTTCAATGGTCAGATTGCAAAAAACTTTTATTCTAAGTTTGGTAAAGTTCCTGAAACTCTCAAAGACCCATTATTTTTTGGAATTCTACCTAGCAACCATACCTTTTTCAATTATTGAGAGTTATAAGGATGAATTTCAACTGCCAGGTTGCAAGAATCTTTGTTTCTAATTTTGGTAAATTTCCTGAAACCCTCAAAGACCAATTATTTTTGGGAATTTTACCCAGCAACCATATCTTTTTTGATGCCTTATAGTTTCAATGATGATTTTCAATAGTCAGATTGCAAAAATCTTTGATTTTTATTTTGGTAAATTTCCTGAAATTATCAAAGACCTACTGTTTTTTGGAATTCTACCTAGCAACCATATCTTTTTCAATTCCTTACAGTAGTGAAGATCATTTTCAATAATCAGAGTGCAAAAGACTGATTCCAATTTTTGTAAATTTCCCGAAACTCTCAAAGACCGATTTCTTTTTGGAATTTTACCTAGCAATCATATCTTTTTTGATGCCTTATAGAATCAGTGATCATTTTCCATAGTCAGATTGCAAAAATCTTTGATTCTAAGTTTGGTAAATTTCCTGAAACTCTCAAAGACTCATTATTTTTGGGAATTCTACCTAGCAACCATATCTCTTTCAATTCCTTACAGTAAAAATGATGATTTTTAACAGCCAGGTTGCAAAAATCTTTGATTCTAATCTTGGATAAGTTCCTGAAACTCTCAAAGACCCATTATTTTTTGGAATTCTATCTAGCAACCATATTTTTTGGTGTTTTACAACTAAAGTGATTAATTTAGTTTCAAAAACACTTGTCTTTTTTTTTACAAGGGGGGGGGTCCAAAAAGAAAGAGCGGGGGGATCGCAATTTTTTTTTTTAGATTTGCTTTTGCCCTCTCCACCACTGCAGCTACTGGAGTGATTTGTTCTATTGGTAAAACGATTTTCTCCGGTACGTGAAATGTTCCTCGATATCGTCCTTCCAAGCCTATACCTGGTTGAGGTCGTCTGTAAGAAAAGTACACATTTTTGGATCACTGACGTATAGGGTAATATTACTTGATCTGCTGTTAACAAATTAATGACAACTATCATCAAACAGACCCTTTTAAACACACATTTACTGTTTGTCGGTCTGTATGGCAATTTAGGTTGACGTCACTCCTGCGTCACGAGGCCTTCGATTATTACGTTGGCGCCCGGCTGCGATCAACCGACGACGCGCCGGCGCGGGATAATGAAATCCGACCGCAATATCGTTTATAGTAATATACTACAGACCATCTTCAATTCGATATGTTACGCGACTGTCTTTTGACAACTTTAAATTTTGCAGTCGAAAGTACTTTTTCGTAATGTACTAGTGATTAACTTCAATTTGATTTATTACACGAAAATCTTTTGTCAAATTTTTGCACTTGTTGACCCATCACGGCCTTCGGGTGTGGTCGAAAGTACTTTTTTCGTAATGTACTGGTGATTAACTTCAATTTGATATGTTACAGGGGTATCTTTTGACAAATTATTTTTTTTGCACTCGTTAGACCCACCATACCCTTTTGATGTGGTCGAAAATACTTTTTTCATAATGTACTATGATAAGCTTCAATTTGTTACATTGATGTATGGGAATTCTGGTATTTTTTGGGGTACTTATTTTTTCTTTCTTTGATGTGTGAATCATTTTGACATTCTTATTACCGATGAGATGACAGGTGATTGATATATAAGATCACTTAGGGAATTTCTTGTGTGACGTAATTATCGTCTTGACCAATCAGATTGCTGAGTTGTTAGATGGGGATTTTTTTTGTGACGTCATAAGGTCACTTGATTTTATCAGCCAATGAGAATGCAGAAGCAGACTACCCCCATTTCTGTGGTTTCCTTAATGAATAAACGACATTAAGAACTAGGGAACTAATAGTTTGAACTCCCATGAAAATCGGGAGTGACATCAGGTTCTCCGAAATGGTAAGCATGTCCTTCTCCTCTAGCTAACACCCTTCACAAAATGTCGATGTCCCTCTGTTTTTGCCTTTGTTGTGACACTGTCAGAGAGATTGAGATAACTGCCAGAAAAAATGCTTAATTACTGCATGGTCCCGGTTACGATGAAGAAAAACAATGATATAGTTGTTCAATAACTTTGTTTAAACATGTACTGTGGAAGTACTTTTATTCGTGGACATCCATTTTCGTGGTTTGATTAAATATCGCTATTTCATGGCACTTAAATTCGAAGTTTCAAATTCCCTATATTAAAACTTAATGGAAAAATGCATTTCGTTGGGAACTTAATATCGTGGTTTAAGCGAACCACGAAATCCACGAAAATTTGAACCCCACAAAACATAGTACTTTCACAGTATTTGTCTCAAACTTAGTCTCATGTGTATTTACTCCATATCCTACGATTGTTTATTTACGAAAATAGGGAATGTTTGAAGAAGATTCTTCTGTGAATATGTAAATGTTGATGCGTTTGATGAAAATCATTTTGCTAGATTGCAAATGTTTATATATTTGAAAAAGATAATTCTGCTTATTTGTAAATGTTAATATATTTACAGCTGTTGTTCTAGTTTGTAAATGTTAATATGTTTGCAGAAAATGTGTTTTTGTCTAATTTTTATTGTTTTTTTTTTTCTGGTGGACCAGAGGTCCCAAGAGTATTCACCAGTCCAATATTCAGAGGTAGAAATTTAATGTTTTTATCAAAATTCTAACCCCTTAAAAATACTACGGCTTCATTCCCTGTATGGCACTCGGTAGATGGCCTTAGTACTGAAATTGGCTCCTATTTCCGTATCTCTGTTAATGAGTACTTCTTTTTGACAATTTTTTAGATTATGGCTTTCCATATTATTTGATTCTAGTGCTGCTGATGAAAGGTTACTCATTGAAACACGTGTACAGCATAACAAAATTAACTGTATATTATGCAACTTTGGTATTTTTGTATTTTTTATATGATATTTTATGTTTGGTTGATTGATTGATTGATTGGTGTTTTACGCCAACTTCAGCAATATTTCAGCTATATTGTGGCGAGAACTGTTAAGTAAAATGAACAATTATGATAAATATATAAAATATCAACATAAAAAAATTAAAGCTTTATACAAGTAAAACAAGAGTATAAAATATAAAAAGCATAAAAAACATTATAGGAGAAATGACAGTTTAACTGTTACAATATTATATTTCTGCTAATTTGTAAATGCCTGTATGTTTGAAAATGTTTCTGCTAATTAGTAAATGTAAATGCGTTTAAAGAAAATGTTTCGCTAATTTGTAAATGTTGATACGTTTATAAAAAATGTTCCTGCTATTTTGTAAATTTTAATATGTTACGACAGCCATCAGCATTTTTTAGCACAATTTATTTTCAGATTTTGTTTGTTCTTTATTTACCTCCAAAGGGCTCTGGTCGTTAAAACGGGAAATTCAATATCGGAGAAATCTCACAAACTATGTGATTTGAATCCGAAATGAAGACAATTACAATAAGTTTTAGTTTGAATTAAATTAACTTTGCGCAGATACTGTTGGTAGGCATTATGTCTTGTATGAATAATGGTTTTTTTAAATTATGTTTAAAAAATCATTTTATGAACATATTTTCAAATTTTAGGCCAAAATAATTATATCAAACCTTTCTGTTATGGAAATATTTCAAAAATGAATCTTAATATGTTGGGATGTAAATTGTAAAACAATGCCGTACATTGTATCGAAGAATTTCTCCCCTTTTCACATTAATTATTTTTACACAATGCCCTTTCTATGAATTTCAGGCAATTCGTCTTAAATGACAAAATATTTTTCTATCGTCCAAGAATTTCACGCCATTAATTTAACCCCGAAAAAAAATTATTGTAATATAGATATTGATGAACTTGCCCGTACTTGGTAGTGTTGGATGACTTTCTTGAGGTGTTAGGTTTTTACAGCATTTGTCCCAATGGTACCGTTATGTGCTAAAAGTGATTAAAAAATTTGAATAAAATATAAGTGATGCATACCCTTCCGGAGCACCTTTTGTTCATGCTTTTATAGGTTATCCTTGGGATGGTGTCAGTTTACATTGTGTATTTTTAGCTTACTTGGCATGTTTTATAATTGTTTTATTTTGTTTAACATATTTCCAATTTGCATTGGTGAATATGTCATTCCAAAACAGATTTTACCTTTCACCTTTTTCTACAAGAAGGTATCAGTTCTGTTCATTTGTGAGTTAAAGTAAGAAAGAAGAAGAGGCTTCTGCTAATTTGTGAATTTTAGTATTTTTGACGATTTGGACTTTATTGATTTGTCAATTCGACAAGGTTTATGTCAATGTATGAATAATAGTAAGTAAAAATAAAATGTTTCTTCTTTGTAACTTATAATATGTTTAGCGACGTTATCTCTGCTAATTTGTAAATAATTATATCTTTTGAAAACTGATATTGAGGAGCTTACCTGTACTTGGTAGTGTTGGATGCCTGTCTTGAGGTGTAAGGCTTTTTACAGCAGTTGTACCGTTATCTGGTAAAAGTGATTCTGAAAATAATAATTTTGTGAATAAAATAATGCATACCCTTCCGGAGAACCCGTTGTCACTCTGTTTGGTTCTAGTTCACACTATTAGAGCTTTACCTTTGAGTGTTATGTTTGTAGTGTTGGTAAAGGTGTGTAGTGTCGTTAGTCTTCTGTCGTCTCCTGTTCTCAATTTTCCTTGTCTCTGTACTTTGAGTTATGGAAACTTGTGCTTTATTTTTTCGGTATTCTACTTCTGTTCTGATGTAACTTGTGCATAGATTTATCTTCTGCAATGCAATGGTATTTTTTTCACGAATGAATGTAGGAAACAGTTTCCTTCCAATTTCTAAATGAAAGTATAGTAGAAGAAGTTTCTGCCTGTCTTGAATGATAGAAAAATATGAAGGCATATGGAGTGAATGTACATGTGACAAGAACGCACATGGTACTTAGAAAAGTCCAGTTTATCAAGGACAGGGCTTTTATTCCTGTATAGTATGTTTGATTAAGAGGTTTCTACTGATCTGTAAATTTGAAAGGTTTACATCAATATGTAATTGATAGAACGTAATAGAATTTTAATTTTTAACTTGTAGTATGTTTGACGACTAGGTCTCTGCTAATTTGTAAAATGTAAATATGCTTGAAAAAGATGCATCTTCTTATTTGTAAATGTTAATATGCTTGAAAAATATTCTTTTTTTTTTACTAATTTGTCAATGTTTATATTTGCAGATTTGCTTCTGGTAGCTGTATTGTTAAGATGTTGTTTCTACTTATTTGTGAATTTCAATTTGTTGAGGATGGTTCAGCTTACCCTACCGCTGGCTTTTGCTATATATAGTGCCGGTACCATGTCCTGCTGTCCCGATTTCCTATTGTTGTTTACGTTTCTCATTGTTTTTTGTTTTGTATTTGTGCCTTTTTTTCTTGTGCAGTTCCTTGGTACATTGTGGCATGTGACTTGACTTTGTTTTTCGCACATTGTAGGTGTTTCCCGTTATTTTTTTTATTGTACTTTGTTATGCTAATTTGCAATATGAGTACGAAAATGCGTCTGCTAATTTGTAAATGTTTATTTGTTTGAAAAAGATGTTTCTAGTAATTTGTAAATATTTATTTGTTTGAAAAAGATGTTTCTACTAATTTGAAGGAACAAAGGGGTGAAATTCACAAAAATCGAAGTCCAAAGACAGGGCAAAAACGAGAACACAGAAAACAATGACGTTAGACCCATAACAATGACGCCAGACAGACACAAAGCACAGAACCAGAAACCACAACATTCAGAACAAAGGCACTCACAGTGTGAACTCCAGTGAAACTGAGAGTGACATCAGGAGCTCCGGAAGAGTAAGCATGTCCTGCTCTGTTAACAGCACCCGTCACACTGTGAGTGATTCAATCCGGGAAAATGTCAAAGTCGGTAGTCAAATTCGGGAAGACGTGAATCTAGCTGAAAATATCCACTTTCATTTGGGATACTGACACGTCATATCTTTCAATGATGCTATGGTGACGGCCATAGAATTTCTTGAGGGATGAAATTAACAAAGGTTGAACAAATCCCTGACTAAGCAGCTTTTGGGACAGTGTTTTTGCTCTGTTCAAAAAATCACTGTACAAACTACAAGCTCGACAGTAACGAATCAACTGTGAAATGT